>CAJUYH010000135.1:8041-88452 GCA_910591685.1 Galerucella tenella | reverse complement strand
TCCCTATTTTGTTATGCTATTACGAATGTTGAGAACATTCTGTATCCCGAAGGAAAAGAATCGACATCAAAGGAATTCAAAGTGTCTAATTCTGTTTCCTGTATTTCACCTTGGCAATTGCATCAAGATTATAAATTTCTTGGCAATGACGTGATCAAACTGACCAATAGAACATTCGACGAATAATCTATTTGTACAATTTTATATGATATTTTTCCAGGCATATGAATACAGAACATACGTTGGACGATCGATCGACGGCGCAGGCGCGAGTACAGATGCAAGTTGTGTCACAATTGGAAATTCAATTGCAGAAGGAGCGCGATAGAGCGGCGGCAATGATGCATCATCTGCATGTAGCAAAGCAAATGGCGTCGCCTGAACCACCAAAATCATCCGAGTCGTCGGTAAGTCTCGCCAAAAATAAATATCGAAACAAAAAGATAGAAAAACAAACCGCAAACGCGAAAAGAGAAGAATGGCAAGGGTGACGCAAACAAACGTTAGTTTCGGATTTAACGCAGTGTCGACTTGGAGGCGTTAATTTATACACAAAGTTGTAATTAATAATTCATCGTCCAAAGGGCGCATTTGCACGTTCATTCTCCATCTCATCCCACTTCCTCCTACTTCTCCTCCCACGGCGATTTATATCGCCTTAATTAAAACCCCTAACAAGTTACGCCGTCGGGGAATACCAATATCGTATTAGTGCTCTCGACGCTCTTCAGATCCGTCTTGAAATAATTATGCGGAATCTGGATGTCGAACACTGCTGATTGCCAATTTTATGGCATGGAAAGCAATACCTCAAAACTTTTCTCTTCTCAATAAATTTGGCTAAAAAAAAAACTTTAATAAAAAAAACATTAAAAAACGTAATCATATATTAATTTATTATTAATTGGTGTTTTTAGACAGGCTCAAGTTTAACAAAATTGAGTCTTTCGTCGGGTTTAATGAGTCAGCCAGCACCAAATTTTGGCGTATCACAAGTATCACCTGTTTCAATGTCGGCATTAGTATCGGCAGTAAGGTCACCGGCTGGTGGACAACTGCCACCATCAGTGGGTGGTGCACCAATACCACCATTATCAAGTTTATCGAGTATACCGGGTCTACCGCCAATGCCAAATATGCCTGGAAGTTTGTCAAATTTACCTGGCGGTATGGCGAGCATGGCCGGGCCTATTCGCAGAAGAATTAGTGATAAATCCGCGCTATCGTTAGCAGGAGGTGAGACAATATTCTTACATTTATGCAATTCAATACATATTTATATATACATACACACATTTATCAAGTCAGCTAATGAAAAAAAAAAATAAAGCAAAAGGAAAATTGATTAATTTTATTTCTTTAATGCAATACCATGAGATCTAACTCAGGATAATTGCATTTTTTTTTATTCATTTTTTATTTTATTTTATTTTTTTTCGATTATTATTAACGTTAATTCAACGCGCTGGCAAGAGTCCGCGATTAAACATTAATCAAAATGGAAAACGATTGAATGAAGTAAAACAAAAAATGATTGAATATTCTCAGGCCTGTATGAGGAGGGGACTGCGAGACGCAGAGTATCCATCGATAGATCTGGCATAGATATTAATGAAGGTAACAATTAAACAAGTGAACGTGGTATTCATCAACAGAAATATCATACTTAAATATTATTTATTATTAAACGAAGAATTTCTGTATGATATTTCTTTTGACCTTAATTTAAAAACGGAAGAAAGACAAAAATATGAAATAAAAAAAAAATCCCGTAGCTATTGGCTCTTTGCGGTCCTCATTCAGGTCTCTCCTAAAATTAACTGCATTCTACTGAATTATTACGTCATTAGTATGATATGATGAGGGAAAACCTTGTTGGCGTGTCGAAAGACAAACCATTTGACGAAAAATTTAGATATTAATATTGTAGAAAGAAACAAACTAAAACAAAACAAATAGACATAATTTTATGACGTTAAATCATTATATCCGTCGCGTTTCTCATCACTTTTACCGATGCCTCTGTTGTTTTCTACATTTCTTGTGCTGCTCACTCTCCGCACCGTGTAGGGCTGCCCTACATGCTGGAGCGGGCCGGTCTTGACGTCCAACAAGGTACTGTTATCAATCTTTAATCCATAAAATTCAATCTCTCGTTACTTTGTTTTTTGTTTCTCACCTCATTTTCTTTTATAAATACCCTATCGCCCCAAATTTCATCCTTCAAAAAAAGAAGAAAAAAAGAAAAGTACATGCAAAAATATATTTCTCATTCCGCTCAGTTGCTACTGTCATCCCTCCAGTATATCAGTCAATAATACAATTCCTATTATTAATGGTGCTTAGTTAATTGTATTCTCGTTATAGTAATTTTAACTCAATTGTAATATTAACGCGATTCCATGTCATTTTAGAAATTCAACGAAACAGAGAGTTCTACAAAAATGCCGATGTCAGACCACCATTCACGTATGCCTCATTAATACGACAGGTCGGTTAACGAATCTCTAGAGAGCTTTATAATCAAATTTTAGAATTTACACAATCAACATATAATTGATAATTGATTCATTTTCAATCACAACAATTTTATTTTTATCATTTACAAATTATTTGTTATTGCAGTCAATAATTGAGTCACCGGAGAAGCAGTTGACGCTAAACGAGATTTACAATTGGTTCCAAAACACATTCTGCTACTTCAGACGAAACGCCGCGACGTGGAAGGTATAATTTAGTGCGAAATTTTTTCATTAATTATTTTTCTCTCCAATTTCAAATTTCTATTTCGATAAGAATTTTCAGATATTGAACATTGTCATATATAACCCATAAAAGGGTAACTAACAAAAATATGTATCTATTTTTCATTCATGTTTTTAATTTGTTTCCAATGAAGAATCACGATCATCAATAATCTATGATGTAAAAAAAATAATATAAGAAATAAATTGCGCGTCTCGATTTTGCAATGATTGAAACGAGCAAATGTACCTAAGTGACATAATGAAGAAATGATAGTAAATGAAATTGTGCGCGACTGTATTGGAAGCGATAAAAGTCAACAGTGACGTAAGTGACACGAGTCTACAACGTTAAAATGCAATAATGAACAATCAAAAAACTTATAAGAGTAATAGCGAAAGTATCAGCAAATGAATGAGCGCTTTTAGAGCGAGCTTTTAAGGGATAAATAAGATTGTTTATGTGCACTAGAATTATTTATATATATATATATATGTATATAATTTTTATTATCAACAGGCTGAAAAGTGATGAAAAACGGTTGGGAAATATTAGTTTTGCGCATCGCGGATAAACTTAATTAGAAATTAATTGGCGCAAATGGTGTTGTGTGTCTGAATATGCGATTTGTGACAGGTGTGAATGTGAGTAATCGACGTTTGCCATAAAGCTTCGCCTCGCATGGTTCTGTGTTTACAAAAAAGAAAAAAAAAGAAAAGAAAATGAAAAAACAAAGCGAATTGACTATAAAAAAACTGCGGAAAAAGAAAATTATAAATTAAAACAATTTAAAGATTTGAATACTATAGAGACATCTACAGGTTTTTCACAACTACTGATATTAAAGGCGATGACAACATGTGATGTAGGAGAATTGCTGAGTGAGAGTCTACCTCCTTCCCATCGAGTATTCATCGACCCTGACTTGTTTCAGCCCTGCGGCATGAATAATTGTTGTCGTTCTCCTTTAGACTTTAGATACCTAGCTCTGCATTAAACAGATTACAAGGAATGCAACAAACTCGTGTCTCCTTTCAATTAATGATTTTTTATTATTTAGTTTTACCATAAATATCATAATTTTATTTTATTTTAACACCTTTCAATTTTAATCATGTTGAAATGTTGACTTTTTTTCGCGAACAATTGTGTATTTATGCCTCTGCTAATTTAACTTGTTTTTTTTTATTCTTGATACCGTTACAATTTAGTAATTTAGACAATAGATATTCCATCGCCATTTGCATAATATTTATCATTTTATCCAACGAGACGCAGATTGCATTATCGTTTCGTTATTTACTAAGTTTTTTATTCATTTATTATTTATCATTCATTTATTGTTTCCACAAGTTCGTTTTCATAGTTCACTGCCATTTGCCCATCATCCACTAACAACAACAGCCATCGCGAGTCGTGATTGAGTTGGCTTCGTTCGTTTTTTGCGTTGCTTATTTAGTCTGTGTATTATTTTGTATAGAACGCAGTGCGACACAACCTGTCTCTCCACAAATGTTTCATGCGAGTCGAAAACGTGAAGGGGGCCGTGTGGACGGTGGACGAGGTGGAGTTTTACAAGAGACGTCCTCAACGCGCTTGCAGCACGACTGGGTACGTTACCCCCCCGACACGCGCGTATTTTTTCTCTCTTTATCACATCTCTTACATATACAATATATTTATATATGTATGTTTATATATACACATACATATGTATATATATATCTAGATTTTTACTCTTTGAATATTGTCTTTATTCTCTTTATGAACAAAAAAAAAACAACAAGAAAGAACTTCTATCCATATCATCAATCAAGCACCACAATTTTCCCTGTTTTTATTCCTTTCACTCACCAATTTTTTTTCTTTTATTTGATATGTCTTGCTCTCTCATTCTCCTTCATCTTTATCGTAAATTACACATTTTGTCTGCTAGTTTTTATCAGGAATAATATTTTTTTTTATTTTTTCAAATATATATTTATTAAATTTTTATGCCTCTAAGTATTTTTCACGCTCTTTATATGTTTACGTATTTCAATACATTTTCCGTAGATACTTTTTAAATATTTCTAGTCATATATTCAAAAATTATTTCGCCTTTTTATAATATTTCTATCTTCGCTTATCTTCTCTATGTTTTCATAAAATTCTTATCATATATTTACGTATACATATTTATATATATCTCTAGATACTTTTTTCCATGTAGCTATTTTCACTATTCATATTTTTGTAGATATGTATTCAGATCATATTTTTTCTAATATTGCATATATTATTTATCACTTAACTATATGCTATAGATATTATGAGAAAGAGGAAAAGAAATTATACGAAAGATATATAAACAAAGTTATCATGAACTTTTTCATAATTTCTTGTGGCACGTAGATACATACTTTATTTTTATTAAATTTTCTGCTCGTTTTTAAAATGTCTCTCTCGTCCATACTTTCTATATCTTTCTCACGCTCTTGCTCTATCTCTTGCTCTATCTCTCTCACTTTTTCCGTCTATCTATCTCTTTCACCCTATTCTATTCTATATATCTGTATGTTTATTCATCGCATTCTTTATTATTCTACATGTATAGATTTTTTAGCCAGATATTTATATATTTAATTATAAATAGATTAAGGCGTACACGTATATATTTTTGATTCATCTATAAAATTATGTGTGTAGCTTATGTTTGTGTCTGTCTGCTCGCCGGCCCGACCACTGTCTTGAGAATCATAAATTGAATAGAATAAAAAAATGAAAATACAATAATGCAATGACGTATGACAATTAAATAAATATTCACAAGACACTGGTAGGTGTCCCAGTGGTCTTGCGTGTGTGTGAAAAACAACAACAACAATAACAACAACAACAAGAACAACAACAACGAGCAAAGCTGCCTGGCAGCGATGATCCCAGGCGCATTTAAATTTATCTGTTGCGTGGATGTGAAACAAAAAAAAAATTGATAAGCGAGCGAGAGTGTGGGACACAGTGTATAGTAGACAAGCAAAAAAAAATATATATATATATTCATTACCAAAATGGATCGAGTATGTTGGCTTAACAAGCATGATGGGCTTTGCAGCGACTAACCCCACGAAAAGAGATTATAAAATTGTCGCGTGATGTGACAAAGCGCAAAAATCGCGAGGGGATCTTATTTTTTTTATTCAAAGAACATTTGATTTTTTAGGTGAACGGGATCGGCTATATTTGGTCGCACCTTTTACCTAATTTTGCTCACATGTTATATATATATATACAAACAGAATTCATTGTCAGTTAAATTGAAGTGTATGTTGCACGTGTCAGATAAAGCGGAGGCCGGACAGTGCCAACTAATTTATTCCATGTTTCCCCACAAGACCCCATAAACATTTTTTTCTAAATTTCTTCGTACAGTTATGGTGTTGTGGTGTCTCTATTTTTCTTATTCGTTTCCATTTATTATTTTCCCACTCTATCGCTCTGTCTCACTCGTTGACATTCTTTTTCCCCACTTCCCATATCTTTACTTATCACGCTTTTCTTATTCTCTATTATTTTTGTTCTATTTCTCTTATATGCCTGTGTCAACTGCAAAACGAAAAAGAGAATAACAGAAAAATAAAGAAAATAATAACAAGAGAAACACCAAGGTGGGAGCAATAATATAGCGTAAAAATAAAAAGAAGAAATATGAAATCAAATTAACTGTTGGAGAGATGGAAATGAATAATATAAAAAGATGAAAATAACGAACGAAAATGAAAAAGATTATTCGTTAAATGGAAAAATAAATATGAAATCGACGAATGGGCAATGTAAAAAGGAACAATGAAAATGATAAGAGGAAAATCATCATAGACAAAAATTGCCCAAACGATGAACATTTGTTTTATTGTTTTATTTTAAAATGAAACGATGAAAAAAAAAATTTGTTCTCTTTTTTACTCTCTTTTTCTCTATTTCTTGGTGGTCTTGTCTGTGTATACAGAACGCCATCCGCACCAATCTATCATTGCACAAGTGTTTTGTGCGCTATGAGGACGACTTTGGGTCATTCTGGATGGTGGACGACGCCGAGTTCGTAAAGCGACGGCATCTGTCTCGCGGCCGTCCCAGGAAATATGACCCAACCCCATCACCCACTCCACCCCACCTCTCCGCACAGTAAGCACTACCACTTTTTAGAATTCTGCTGGCTGGCTGGCGCGACATCGTTCCGCAAAATCGTGACAATGATCAAAATTATTATTCTCGTTTTTTAATTTGACAATAGCAAATAATTATTAATTGTCAATTTATTATTCATTATCATGGTAAGCGGTAACGAATCGCTTGGTCGTTGTTTTCTACCTATTTTATATCGGACATGCGGCGAGACTGCTGTCCGCTTTTATTTTATTATTTCTCTTTTTGTTTTTTCATTGTAAAGTCAATTCACTATTTCTTTTTCTCCTGTATATTATCAGTGAACGGCATTCGAGATTTCATTTTTTCACATTTCAATTCAAAGTCGTCCTTGTTGCTCACCTGCTGGCAAGACTTGTATATCAATACACGTATATGAATATCCTTCCGAATTAATAAGAAAATATTAACAGTCATCAAAATTCATTAAATGGAATAGTTATTCTTCACTATGTTCGAAACAAAAAAAAAATAGTAAAAAATAAATAATACTACAAAATTCTTCTTGGGCCCGTTCCAGCATCAAGCAGTCACAAGGACGAAAATATAAATTCATTGATCAATTAAACAAATATAAATTGTGAAGATGCCTGAAACATTTCTTGATGTTTAATTGAAATCAGGTAGCAGCAGACAGCAGCTCCCCGCGGTTCGCAACCTGATTCAAAGAAACGAAAAATTTCAATGAAACAAATTCAAAAAAAAAAAAATAAATAATAATATTAAAAATGAAAAAGAATATATATTTAGAATCACGCATCATGCCTGACCGCCTTGTAGATCTTCCCTGTACCTCAATATCAATATACATAAGAAAAAAAAACAGGAAAAAAAAATATGTTTGTAGAGGATATGACGATGTTGAAGAGATAACATTTTTGCTCCTGCTTGCATCGGTACCGCGCAAATATATTTAAATCGAGCGAGTCCTTTTAGTTGGCCGAATTAATTTAGAGCTTTTATATATATAAATGTTAACTCGTTAGGCTTATTCAGCTGTCCGTAAATCTCACCGTATTATAATTAATCCCACCTTGATTTGAGAGCGCTTAATGTTCGCCAGGAAAAAATATATCCCGCATGACCTTATTTCCTCATAAATCATAATCTAAAAGAAAAATTTAATATTTTTTCCTTCCCCACTATTTAATTGCGCTTTGCTTTATGTGGCGCTTTCAATTAGTGTTTACTCGATCGTGCGCTCGGTGATATGAGAGAACGAATGACTTTCCATCCTGTCTATTACAAAAAAATAATAAAAAAATGGAATTATTCCAATAATGAGGGGGAAACAAAAATCCTCGGGATGATTGAGTGAGCGAGTGAATGAGCGGGTCGAGGCCACTTGTGCATGTGTATTATAAAATAATTAAAAATTGTGCAATGTGTGTGTCGAATAAACCAACAGCATTGGACGAATCGCTGCTTGGATTGGAATATCTTCTGCGTTATCAAGTGACGTTCAGGTATCGAAGATAATATATAATACACTATTATTCTCTTAAACTTTTCTTGTTATCACTTTATTAATAGAATTTTTATCTTAATATTAAATATATAATATAGAAAATTTTTCTTACTTTTTCGATCTTCTCATCTCATTTTTTTTCTATATCTATTTATCTTTATCTATTTCCTCTCTTTGTGTATACGCTTTCAATTACCGCTTTAAGGTTCTTATTATGATCAGCCCGAGGATGGATTTATGTTTTAATTGAGGCATGATTTTAATTTATTCAGCATGTTCGAAACATATCGCAAATGAATTTCAATAAATTTTGTCAAGCATTTTATTTATAATCAATGATAAATATGCTATGCATTATTTGTCGAAGTGTTTTATCAATAATGATCATGAGGGGGCATTAATAAATATGTATTTTACATATTGTACTATCAGGTGAGTTCAAGTAATCTGCGGGCTGCTCATAGGAACCAAATCATTTTGAACTGTAATAAAAAAATAATCTATGAATTCATTAAATAAACTCAATAAACAAAAGTCAAAATGATGGCGGATATTTAGAAATTTTTTTCCATATTACTTTTCATTCAAACGCGCCTGCTACAAACAATTGGATGGTGAATTGTGGCACCTATCGGTGAGCATTTAATAACTTCCTCATTGAATTCTCGATGTTTTTCCAACTTTTTTATATTTAATATAAATATTTGTAGTTAAAAATTTTACACTTTTATTCTCTTTTTTATATATATATATATATTCTTAAAACTTTTTATAAATTTTATCACTTTTTTAAAAGTCTTTCTTAACTATTTACTATTTTTATCTCTTCTTCTTTTCTCTATCTCTTCTTCATACTTTCTCGCTTCTTTTTTACATAATATATATATATATACGTGCGTGCGAGTGTGCGTGTGTGTGTGTGTGCGCGCGTGTGTGTGTATTTTTAATACAATGTATAGTTACATATGGAATAGTTACACATCATTTTTCAACTACTATCTTCCTTCCCTTCTTTTTTCTGTGACAATTTTTACTCTCATCTTTTAATATAAATACATCAATGTTACTATATATTAAAGAAAAAAAAAAGATGAATATTTATTTCCAGTTAACTATTAGTCAAGTCATTTCATGCCATTACTCACGAATTTTTTTTTTCTCTGTCATGATCAGTGGTGTCCCATCAAAAAGTCCAACGTTAACGCACAGCCCAACAATGTACGGTGACGCTCTCAATGCCAATCTCCAGGTAAATATATAAACCTCCATAGTAATTATTGGTAAAAACAATAATGAATTTCAATAACACATTAGATATTACCCAATAATTATTTACTTCCCATCACATATTGTACAATCAATTGAAAATAATTGTTGTGATGAAATTAATATAACATTATAATGACAATTTGTAGTAGATATTATATAAATATCAGTCATAAATTAATAATCTAATGCAATTTGAGTATTTTCAGGCTGCGTTGGGTGAGTCAAACATGGGATTTCTAACTAACTCAATGTGCACTTCGACAGCGACGAGCCCGGGCAAGGAGCACGTAATGCCGCATAACGATTTAATGTAAGAACAAAATATATCAGTATTATTATAATAATTATTATCATTCACTTATCAATCTGCTATACGTGTAATTTTATCGTGGAAATATTTTTTAGGTCACCACTGGATGAACCAGGAATGCACATAAAGCAAGAGGGACAGAGTCCTGAGGGCGGAAAATTATCTAGATTAATAAAACGTGAAATGTTAGAGGCACCAACGGATCACGATCACGATGATGATACCGTTGATGATAGAGAATATCCTGAAAGTCATGGGCAGGACTCAGGCCAGGATGAGGATATTGCGGAGGACCTTTCAATGGCACCGGACATTAGCACATCGGACGATCAAATTGAAGCGTAGTACGATACATTTGTGAAGAATCGATATGTCTTTTATTCAAAAATTAATTCAACTTTTGAAATCCATTCTGGTCTATGGGAATTTTGATTCTCTGAACTCTATATTTTAGCCATTTAGCAGATATTCAATTAACATAGATGGAGGTGAATGAAATTAAATAATGAGACAAGTCACGTACCATATCCAAATCGCAATATTAAATAACGATTGATAAAGACTCTTAAAAGACAGGAAGACGAAAAAAAAATGAAAAAATGATCGTACCCACAACATATTGGGCTAGACGAAAATATTTTCTTTTTTTTTTTTGTTCATTTCCTCTTTATGAATATTATGGGAAAATGCGTGAGAATAAATGTTCAATCGACGAAGCGATCCATATCTCTTTATCCAAGAATTAAACAAGTAAACAGAAAAATAATCGAAAAAAAAAAGGAAATTGATAAAACAGACAACGATTTTCAATTGTTTTTGTGCATTACGAGCTCTTTTGGTTCTGTGTATTATATAGTTGATATAATGATTATAAATAATAGGTAATGGAATATTTACAAATAAATATAAATATTATATACGTGTAGTAATTATCTCAAGAATTCTTTTTTTTTTCTTGGTTCTTGAGAGACGCGCGAGTGATTACTTGAAATTGAAAACAGATTAATGTAACGGCGGTGGAAATAGTCCCTTTAAAATCCATTTGATATCGTGCAATATCAAATTCAATTACATACAAATGAAATTATGAAAGCAACGAGATAACTTTCGTAATTGTATATGTGGAAACCTCGAATAAAAATTTAAGTAAAGTCACGCTGTAGATAAAACAGAATATAATTATGATTTTTTGATGAAAAAAAAACAAACAAAAAACAAAAAAATATTAAAAAAAACAAAAAAAAATATGAAATTAACTCGATGGACTTTGGGGCGACTGTTCACAAATAAGAAAATGTTAGCCATTATTAGTTCGTTAATTGCTCCCGTCCGTCGTAATTTCGTGAATCGTAGTAAAAGGGAATTTTTTTTTTTCATGATTTCCACGCGGTTAGTTGACAACCGACTGAATTCGCTTTTGCGCGATAATATGTGATGTAAGGAATGTAGAATTTAAAGAATTCAAACAACAAGAAAAAGAAAATGATATTGAATTAAGAATTAAATTTAATTTAACGTCGTGCACGAAGGTCCAAAGACATTGTTCTTCATTTGGAATAGCTTTTATAAAAGGCATCGTAATGAAGGACGATTTTGTTTTTAATTAATTAACGCGAAGCGAAATTATAATAATTATATTGGATAGAGGCCTGACGTATCCAATCAAAGCTCACCCAATTTTTGTTCGGTAGCCTGTGTATAGCCTAGCGTTAATTATAAATAATAAGTAGTTTCATATTCATTCGTACCGGAATTTAATCGATGTAGAAATTTGTAAAATGACGGATTGATATAATTGTTGAGATTGAGAGTGTGATAATGCTACGAAAGTGAGTGAGATGATGAATGCCTGTGCGAACATTACAATTAAGTAAACATGTGAGAGATTCATAGAGAACAAAAAAAAAAAGGAAAAAGAAAAAAGAAAAAAACGAGGAAAAAACTGAAATAAATAAAATAAAATAATACAATAAGATAAATATGAAAAAATTAAATCACTTGACTTCGGGCTTAATTCAAAGGAAAAGAATATATACTGTGAGAAAGTGAGACGATAAAAAAAAATAGAAGAGTGAGAGTGCATTATATACGATAAATATGAGAATTTTAAATTTGAATTTGGATGGCAATGAATTTAACTAAAATGAAATTAAAAAAAAGGTATTATATATCGATATACATATTGTATGTATACGTATATCAGGATATAACGATTAGATGTCAATTCCCAAAACCCTTCCTTCTTCATTCTTACCCGAAAACAAAAAAAGAAAATGGAATAAACAAATTGATTATAAAAGCATTTGATGTGTGATTGGATGGTTTTTCATTCATATTAATCATCGCAAGTATCAATCAATAATCAGATATAATCACATTACTTCATTACAAGTGTAGAGGAAATTGGTTTTACATTGATTACGACCTCACCACAATAATACAAATCATTACCCCGTTTACTTGACCTCTTTGTGATTTACACAGTATCTATAACACAAGATCAATAAATTTACAACAGATTATTTTGACGCTCTAAACAATCCATCACATTCCCATTGATTTCCTATCATCTGACCCCCGTGTGTCCTTCTTACAATACTTATCGCTACTGTATCGCTAAAAAAAACATGTGAAAATCAATATATTAATAGTAAAGTCAAATTACAATTTCCTATTCGGCAATCGAATGGATATTTTCCCCTGTATGTATAGAGAAACGTGATGATTTCTCTATGTTGGTACTGACATCGTACTCTCCACTCATTTTTTATTTTTTTTTTCTATTTTGAATAATTCTATCGACGTAACAATTCTTGTATTATTTGTTAACATAGAAAAAAAAAATTGTATTTGTATGAATTTGAATTTATATTTTGTTGTTGTTGCAACGAATTAATATTGATAAAATGAATGAAAGACTTGTATAGCAGGCAAAAAGCATAAGAGAATAGAAAATTTTTTTATGAGATTCAGTGCCAGCTTGAGCACTCATCTCGTTTCCCAATTTATCGTACTATCCGGATAAATTTTAAGTCTATATATTGTGTATAAGTAAATAAGGATTTCGATCTAACAGATAGAAAAAAGACTCTCCTGTACATAGTTTAAACAAAAATAATAATAATGATTATTATTATAAGAATTATGAAAATAATAATTAATTAGTGATAAAGAAAACAAACAGAAAAAAAAATAAAACAAAACAGAGGCATTAGGAATTATTGGATACCACAATTTATCAACGATATTTTGCAATATATGTTGCTCGCGTCCTATCATGCATTTAATTTTCAGTAATCAAATGTTTTTTTTTTTTCAATTGCGACCAGTCAATAAATCGTAAAAAACAAATTGACTAATGGAATATCATCAATTGTGATTGTCAAATTAAGTGCATTTTCATTTTAGACTGTGATTATTGCGCAAAGCGCCAAAAAAAAAAAAAAAAAAACAAACATAAAATAAAATTGGCTCGTGAAATTTTCAAAATTTTTTGCGCTTATAACAAAATAAATTAATAAAAAAACGTTCCTTAGCGTTTTTTTTTTCACATCTCTTCTGTTATGTTTGATATAAGTTAGAAAAGGAGCAATCATATCAGCCACTAAAGCGCGCGCAATTGACTAATGAATAGTGCCAAAGTGATGCGTAAGAACTCTTTCCAATCGAAACTATATACATATAAACAAAATTATATGTATAAGTTCCAATTAATTTAATTGATTTGATCGGCATGTGCGCGCTTAATAAAGATAATAGAATTTGTGTTGGTGGTGTTCACGATTACGTACGTTTGAATTGATTGAAGATATATTTCCCGCCATGGCGCATGACTGATACGAAGTAAAGTTGGGGTACAACTTGATCTCTCTCTCTTTCTCTCTCGCCCCTCCCCACCTCTCTCTCTCTCTCTCTCTCGCTCTATCTTTCACTCTCCCTCTCTCTGTCTCTTTGATTGTCGGTTGCAACACCCTCTTACCCCCCATGTTCTTCTATCGATTGATGCAATTTTGTAGAAAATAATTAAGTACAGAGTAATGTACACAGGTAAATATCCTGAATACACAATTTTATATTGAATTATTCGCAGACAATTTATATTTTATTTTCACAATGAAAAAGAAAGGAAAAAAAAATATATAGATAAATGAATGAATAAACAAAACAAAACATTCTTGTGCAAATATTGAGATTGACGTGGCAATAACACATAGTAGTATTATAACTATATATGGTCACTGTCACACTATATTGGGTGGGTCTGATTGAACACTGCGATTTTGCGTTACGCCAGTATTAAATATAGCCACATAACAGAAGCAAAAGAAAAGAAAATAATCAAGAGATATAAAAAAACATTACCGACACCATAAAAAAAAAAAGTCAGACCGCAAGAAAGCAGAATTTACAAACAAACATATAACATAATTTACAAAGAAAAAATAGAATATAAAATGACATATTTGTAAATTAATTTTAAATGAAATGCTAAATAACAACGGTTTCTTTTTTTGTTCCTAGATGTTGATTTTCTATATATTGTAAAGTTAAAAATTAATAGAATGTTCATTATCTGGATTGCGTTAAGAAGTATTATATGATAAGTTGCCTTGTAAGAATGTACCGATTTTACTAAGAAATTAAATATGTTATTGAAAGGGATTTGAGACTTTGTAAATTAGTCGGTTATAAACAGAAACGAATGAAAAAAAATATATATAATATAATCATGATGATGAAGTCATTGAAGATAATCAACGGATGATAGGTAAAAAAAATTATTAATATATTTGTATATATTCCTGTATTATTATCCTTTAGGGTTCATATGTGACGAAATAATGAAAGTAAGTGTATGTGTGTGTGGCTACTTCATTGCGAACGATCGATTTGACTACAGAAAAGTTTAATCTGTTAACCGCAAGTCATAGCAATGTTGGTTTTTGTATTTTCTTGTCTCATCGATCTCTCTATTCTCAGTTCGCCGCAACCCTTCATGGGTAGCGCACCCGTCTCGCATTGCTTCACTGTTCAAATTTATCATCAAATAAAGATTGAAAATAAAATTACAATGAACCCATAATAAATATAACACTTGTTTTAGATAGTTAGTAAAGTAATCAACTCTAATTTGAACATGCGATGGATATCGTGTTGCGAGAATTAATATTAAACGTGAGTGAATATCAAGTTTAATTTATATTTTTGTTTTCTATAAGAAAAAATTAAAGAGTCACGGTTTTCTTTCATTTTTCAGAATGGATGTGAGTTCATTAGTACCGGCTGGTATTCAAAGTGGATTGGAGATTACACAGGTGCAAGCTAATTATAATAAATTATCTGAAAATTTACGCAAAATAACACCAATCGCAATACAATGCGCAATATTCTGCGGTGGATCAAGATGCAAGTACGAAAATTCAAAAGCATGGCTGCCTGTACACATGGCAATAGAAGATATTTTTTCCCATTGGTAATATTCAATAAATAGATATTGAATTGAAATTTATTCGTATATATTTATTCATTGAAATACGTGAATTAAATGTGTATGTTATTGATTGTCAAATCGTTTGTATCCTTCAGGGTAACGGACGACGTTCTAGCGATGGCACGTCCCAGTACGGCGCAGCTATTGAAGAATAATGTCATCGCTCAATTTCAAGGATGGAGTATAAAAACAATCATAAACTTGCAAACACCCGGTGAGCACGGAAGTTGCGGGGGGCCCATTCAGAGCAGTGGATTCACATATGATCCTTCAGAATTCATGAAGAATGGAAGTAAGTTCAAAATAAATGGTGTATTCTAAATTGAATTACAAAAGGAAAAAAGAAATAAATAAATTTTTCCAACTCCAAATTAAAATTTCAAATTCCGATTCACGTTAGATAAAGTGAAGGTGAATGTTTGGCCTTGGCTAAATTCTACGTTTATATGATAAGGGACGACCAATGTTACAATCCGACTAGATCGAACAAAGTTCATGGTAACATGCAATGCAGTAAAAGCATATATATATATATACATATATGTATATACATACTGCCCTCGTACATACTTTAAAAACAAGTCAAAAATATATACTATTGACTGTGTTCTTCTAATGTCTTCCCGTTGTCACTTTGCCAACAAGTCAAAATCATTTTTTTTTTGATTTTTCGCCATACAATTTGAATGCATTCATGTTCCAGTTTATTACTACAATTTTGCCTGGAAGGATTATGACGATGCGACAACAAGCAAATTACTGGACATGGTTAAAGTTGTGGCGTTCGCTGTTCAAGAGGGACGAGTTGCCATCCACTGTCACGCTGGTAATAGAACTCTGTTCTGTTGGGTATAGCCATACCAATTTATATGTTAATAGGCATCAACATATACATTATATGCAACAATTGAAAATAACTGAGATTAGAATATTGAGCGTAATTAATGTGAGAAATGAGCGAATATAAAAATCATAGGATCACGCATATGTTATTAATTTAACGGCCGTTGCTTACATTTGAATATTAATCTTCTGACATTTCAAATTATAATGAAAGATGGTAGAATAACGTGACGACAGTATAACAAGCTATCGCGATAAAATATGCTATTCTAATAATATATCAGTATTGAAACACCTATGAATATGTCGTGGCAAAATAGATTTAGTAATATCCATTGTGAATTTGAATCGATAACACGGCTTTTTTTTCCCACATGTGCATAGAAAAAAAATTTGCCATTTATGTACAACATATTTCTATTAAATATTTACGCGACTGTACTTCTCACGTTACATTTCACTTGTAAATTAGGAATCGATGGCACACTATTTTATTTTCAAACCACCTGCTCACCTCATTGACATGCATGCATATATATATATATAAATATATATGGCGTCGCTCTGACATCGTCTCATTTATCCATAATCACTGAACCTACACAAACGTCACGATTTTCCTGCGTCACGATAAATGACGCATGTTAACTTGTCTCATTCAATTGAATTGCAATCATTTATTTATTCATTTTTCATTTATTATTTTGTGTCTCTGGATATAAATATATTTTTATGTATCACCAGTAATGCCTAACTTTACATAATATATTAATCCGTTAGAGTCGATCGATATTTATTCATAACTAACGTAGAATATTCATGAAATATCGAGCAGTGCCAGAAAAAAAAGTGTCCTACAACAATAAAATAAAAAATAATAGATATATTATGCTATTATTACTTTACTATAAAAATGCAGGTCTTGGACGTACAGGCGTTCTCATCGCGTGCTATCTGATCTATAGTTTGCGGGTACGCGCCAGCGATGCCATACGTTTTGTCCGTAAAAAACGTCCCGGCGCAATACAAACCCGCTGTCAGATAAAATGTATACAAGATTTTGAACACTATATTCTTCCACAAATGATTGTATTCCCAAACAATGGAAATGGAATTGGTAATAAACGTTGTAATCTGCAAGCATACTTGAAGAAACAGTGGAATGTACTACACGGCTATGATCAACGCACATTCAAACATATTCCAAAAATAGTATTTGTATTATGCGAGAGAATTCTTCAATTGTGCGATTGTCACGAGGACAATTCGCCAGCTGAAATTGACTTTAATATTCGTGACACGCCATTTACCAATAAATTTATTTCAAGTGCACTCGTCCTATTGCAACATGGCGATACAAATACTATAAGACATTCCTTTTCATGGACTGAATGCCTCTCACAAGTTTCATATGATTATTCCAGTGAGTCACAACCAATTAACAACAATAAAATCAAAATGAAGTGTTTGAATTATTTCATATGCAGTTGAGTGTCTTCTTTTTTTTTTTTTGTAGATGTATCAAAGACTGGCGACGATAGTGTATCTTCTCGGGATATTTCCGAGGATATAAGAAGAATGGATGATGTATTTTGTGCTTCACCTGACTCACCCTCCTGTTCCACCAATTATCCAAGTGAGTTTCTATTTCCTCAATATCTATCACTACACAATATTAATTTTAAAATTCCATTATTTACAGCATTGGATGACAATTATTTAGATGATGTATTAGGAGATGGTATACGCGAGCAAGATATATATGACAATGATTGCTATAAAGAACTTCAGTCGCAAATGGCACTTAAAGCTGCAATGGAAAAAAATAATGTCAATTGTATTAGCGTGGACGATGTTGTGAAAGCATTACTTTGCGATCATTCTCAATTGTCTGAGGCAGAGAAAAAACTCTTTTTAAATTATCAGGTGGACTTGAATAATCGAAATTCGGCATGGCAACGATTGGAATTGGAAACAAATATACGAATTTTGAGCGGATTACTGTACGAATGGTTGGAAAAATTGCGAGGTCCTGTTCTGGATATGGAGACATTGAGTCAAATTGTAATACGGGGTTCAAGGCCAAAGCAATGCCTCCAAAAGTTTGAGGTGTGCAATCGATATATGCTCGAGTATTTGCTGCGTTTTGTGTTACGTTTACGTCCCATGACTGCAGACACGCAAAGTTTAATTATCAAAAGATTAATGGCATCACTAACACATCAGGCAGTTCGAATAAAGGGATCTTTCATGCCATCAGGTATGTTTAACATCTATCAATTATTACATTCAACCCAACGATGACTAATTATCAATTTATATATATACATATAAGCATAATTGTTTGTTTATTATAGAGAAAAACTTCCAAAATTTGCGTGGCGGTACGGCCGGAAAATTGATGGACTTTATTGTTGGATTTTTGAATTTAATTGAAGAAATAAATACTCAAAAATTGAACCAACGTTTGTGGTCATCGCTGTCACGATGGTCTATGACCAGCAGTAAATTGTACATTATCAAAGATACTGAGAGTGATATGCACAGCAATTGTGAATAAAAAAAAAATTATCATTGCAATCTACATTTATTGTATTTATCATGTGTAAATTATATTTGTTTAATAGAACTTGTATATTCATTTTAATGATGTCTAAATCCAATTATTGTAATATTTATATATACGCAATTGTACTCACAGGTGATGACTCTGGTATAAATTGCAATTTTCATTTAAAATTTCATGATGTTTATTGTCGCCATGAGCACTAGTTAAACAAATAATTCACAAACACTGATTTATATGTTGAGATGGTTGCATTGAATTTAAACTGAATTGATAATCCGAGTTAGATGATGATCACAGTAGATGTAAGACAACATAAACATCAAACAGATCAAATAGTAAAATTCCACGAAAGTGACGCCATATAAACAATTAAGATATGGCGGGAAGGTATTGTCACAATAAAACTATGGGTCCAGTAATACGCAATAGATTGTACGAATAAGGTTAGGATATTGTTAATTTTAATACCACCTACGCTACATTAGTATAACTTATCACACACGTGCACATATTAATTAATAACCAATAACTTATCGGGCTCTTTTAAATTAAATAGACGACATACTTTAACGGCGACATAGAACAAAGAAACAAAAGCACAACGATAAATGGCGCCAATTTCAAACTATATTCTTGTTGTAAAATGGCGCATGGCAGTTGTAAACTCCGGTAATGTAGACGTAAAACTAATATCACGTTTGTGTCACCTTATAGAAGGGCATATCTCGTGTTGATGAAGTCATGGGTTGTCAATTTTAGATAAAGTTTATTGAGTTTATCGAATCGCTACATATTCAACGTCGATTGTTGGATAGCTGGGACAATTCTACGTGGATATAAAATATAATATATAAGTATTGGTGAGAGAAAAATGTCAGATTTCGACGAGAATCCATTCGGCGAGCCAACTGTCAATGATCCATTTTCGGTGAGTCCAACCATATTTTTTTATTGACCAACAATACACGAATTATAACCTCAGGTATGTTACGATATTTTATATTAACGACTTCTTAATGCGCACCTAAAAAATAGTCTATCTATGATTCATCGATATTGCATATGAAAAATCATCATCATTGGTATCTATTTGAGTCGCAGTAATATAAAGTTCCTTTTTTTTCCCCCTGTTCAAATAAAACAGTTTATGTTTTTTTTTTATTTCGCCACGTTTCATATTACATTGCAAAAACAATTTGTTTGTATTGATTACTTTCGCTTTTTTTTTCATGCGATAAATCTTGAGAATATATGTGAATTATATCGCTGTGTGACTGGTCAGTTACAATAATAATTGAAAGCAGTGTAAAATGAAAATAAAACAATAATTAACAGGATCCAGCAGTGAAACGCGCAGCCACCTCAACACCAGGTGGCAGAGGTATTGAAGATTACAATCCATTTGCTGATCCAACAACGCAAAGTAATGCACAGGTTCGTGGTGCAGCGAATCCACCAATTTACGGTGGTGTTGGAGCAACACAACAGCCAGCAACACTTCAACCTACCAATCAGGAAATACCGCCACCAGCATATGCACGAAATCCACAACAGACAATTTCACCAACGCTTGGAACAACTCTGTCACCAAGTGCTGAGGTATATTAACAATAGACAATTATTCATTGTCCAAATTTTCAACATTTAACACTGTATAAATATATTTATTTTATTCAATTTGAATTCGAAAAAAAAAAATATTTACAGCAAAGAGCCGAGGAAGAATGGAAAGCCAGAAGAGAAGAGGAAATGAGAAGTTCATCATACTATCGTGAGTTGATATTACTATTCAATCGTTCTCTCTGTTTGGCAATAAATTAAATATATAATTTATATGCTTTGATTTAAATGAATATTATGATTTAGCAGGACGGAACAATTGGCCACCATTGCCTGATAAATGTTGCTTTCAACCTTGCTTTTACCAGGATATCGATGTCGAGATTCATACAGACTTTCAAAAAATCGTTAGACAATTATATTATCTGTGGATGTGTGAGTATTATTTCAATATAAATTCATACCAATATAATTTACAGTTTAATCGTCTATAAAAAATATATCTTTTTTGTTTTATTCTTTATTTGTTGCAGTTCACGGGCTCGTCTTATTGCTGAATTTAGTGGGAGGATTTGTCTTAATGTTTACTCACAATAATTTTGCAACATTTGGACTTGGTATTCTTTATATCATTCTCTTTACTCCATTTTCATTTGTCTGTTGGTTCAGACCAGCATATAAAGCATTCAGAAGTGACAGTTCAATTAATTTCATGGCGTTTTTCTTCGTATTTTTCTTTCAATTGATTGTTACGGGTATTCAAGCAATTGGAATACCTGGCTCTGGAACTTGGTTAATAATTATGAATTTTCGCCACATTCATATAATAACAATACCATTCAATTATTTCTAATAATGTTTATTTGCAGTGGATTAATAACGGCACTAACCACGTTTGATGGCACTGGCAAAGGCACTTTTGTTGGCCTTCTACTGTTATTGATCACTTTATGCTATATAATTGCTGTTGTTGGTGATCTTTTATTGTTGACTAAGGTAACTATTTTAATTTTATTCCTTCAACTTTACATTATTTTATATTTCATTAGAATATAATTGATTGAAATTAATTTTAGATCCATCGAATTTATCGAACGTCAAATGCCAGTATGTCAAAGGCACAACAGGAATTTGCCACGACATTCTTGAGAAATGAACATGTTCAAAGTGCTGCAGGAAATGTTGCTGCGAGTGCTGTACGAGCACAAATGACAAACTCAACGCAGCCCCGTTACTGAGCATAAAATCAATTTCAATTGTGTGAGTTTCACAAAACAAAAAAAGAGGTGAATACTATTTATTAAGATCTTATTTCTATAACAATATTAAGATTATTGATGAAAAACTAATTTTTTCTTCATATTCAATGACAGAATGCGATTTATGATTTTTACAAATAATTTATGCGAAATCTATTTGCCAATTCCAATGAAAATTTTTTCTTTTCTATTGATTTGCGATATCTTCAAAAATAGTCACAAGCATTAATTTATCCACGAATAAGACCACGTTAATTGTACGAAATATATCTAACATTTCCGATCAATCATTGTCTTTAGTTTTTACTTCACCACACATCATAAAACAAATGATGTTCATATTGTCGTTGTTGGATTATCATTTTTGTCAAAGTTGTGAGTGATAAATATTAGCGTGTGATTGGTTATAAATTATAGAATTGTAAGTGATTCAACGTTTGCATGCATGTCTGCATATTTATTCCTTTTTTCTCGTCAATTTTTATATAATTTGCGGCTGTAGACAAATTTAAAAGTGATTATGTATCATCAATGATTTCAATGGGCCTGTTTATGGAATTCAAACGTTACATTTATGTTCACGAGCTGCCGATTATCAATACAAATTCAATATTTATCAATAAAAATGTTATTTCTTCGTCGAGTGTAGTCAAAATATTTTTAGGCATTGCAAAATGTATCTTGAGATAAAAAATCAAATTTGATTAACTGAATAATGAAAACCAAGCAATATGCAGACACGGAAGTGATTTTGTTATTTTATTAAGGTGTAATTTGTTGTGGAAAAGAATTGAATCATATTATTTATTAAAAAATTTAATGACAAATGTCTGTTTATAATTGTTAGGTGATACATATATTAAACTGACTATATACATACAACTATAGACAGATTGATTCAATTAAATGTTTACAATCTCGAATAATTTAATTTGTTGTTTTTTATATGAGTTATCACCGGGATATGTCGTTATCGAACGTAGATATATTTTTGATTAAAATCACGTTAAATGTATGGAAAATCGAGTGGAATAAATGCGAAAAGAATTAAATGAATAAAAAAATAAATAAACTTCTATGATCTAAAATTGAATGAATTTAAATAAAAAATAATGATTATTACTTGTCTCGCAATTGAAGCTCATCTAAATGAAGTAAGTTTAGGACGGCCGTTTCTAAAATAAAAAGACAATTATAAATACAATGGATTTACTGAAACAAAATAAATGTCACTTACCGTCTTGTTTATAAGTTGCCTCCGGATCATTTGGAAATGGAGATCCAATATCATGCTCAGTCGGGACAGTGCCAACAAGTTGCGCGGCCACAATTGCATCCACTATGTCTACCTTTGTTTTGTACATTAATCTTGCATGCCCCTCGGCCAATCTGTAACGGAACAAAAATATCGATAAGTATTGTAAAAAAGAAAAAAAAGAGAAAAATATAGAAAGACTTATTAAATTAATCTTTAACCTTATGAGACTATCTAAAAGTCGTACTGTTGTTCTCTCCTCTCGTCGATTTGGATTTTGTCGATGATACAAAAACACAGCACTCAAAATTTTTTCCGCTTCCTCCGACAATGCCGGCTTGAATGAATGAATGTGAGCAAAATATTCACGAAGACTCGCAGTTGTCCATATCCCATCGGATTTTAAGAGTTCCATGGGTTTTTTCACTCGCCTAAAACACAATTAGAGTAAAATAATAAATATCGCAACAGTAATATTGATCATTTTTTTTTCGAATAATTAAATACATCTTGGATTGTTCTCCATCATCTCCACAAGCAGCATTCAATATATGTGCAGAAGTCATTCGATCCCATTCTTCATTTTTATTGTCTTTAAGGAGAAGAATTAAATCAAATCGTGACAAAAGAGGATTTCCAAGTCGTGTCTTCATCTCTTCACCGGCAATAAATTTTCCACCGATTGGATTTGTTGCTGCCACAACTGAACAACGTGAATTCAATGAACTGACTAAACCGGCCTTGGCTATTGATATTGTTTGTTGTTCCATCGCTTCATGAAGTGATGCACGATCATTTGTATTCATTGTGGTGAATTCATCGACGCAGCAAACACCACCATCAGCTAATACCAATGCTCCAGCTTCCAAATGCCATCCATCGGTGTCCTTAAATTTCATTGAAATGAAAATATTAAAATTTAACAATACAATTGACTTTGATTACTCACTTTCACTGCGGCCGCGGTTAATCCAGCTGCGGTTGTACCGATTCCAGTGGTTAGCACTGATCGCAGAGCTAATTTTGCTATTGTACGAAGTATTTGAGATTTACCAGTACCAGGATCACCAATCATCAGTAGATGTGGTTCACCCCGAACTCTCACACCTAAAAGTATCGTGAATAATTTTATTCTCAATTCTAAAGAATAAAAATAATTGAAAAAAAAAAGTTATATTACTGAATATATTGAATTTTACCAGTTTGATTGACCTTTGGCACACCACCAGAAAGTACAACTGCAAGTGCAAGTTTCACTGTATACATCCCGAATAGCTAATTGATTCAATGATAAATTAGAAAGAAAACATTAAATTTTACAATTTTATCTGTAGCTGCTTTTATTTTTATAAATGTTGAAGTTACCCGCGGGCATATTGACGATAAAATCCTGTCTCTGCCAGCAAAAGGATTATGCGCATACTCTCTCCAATAATTTTCAAATATTTTTTTAATTTCCAATTCGGAGTAATTTGAATCAAGAACTTTTCTCAATACAGATACACTGTTTGCTATCATAATAGTGGATGCTTCTGCCCTTGCGCCGTCTACCAGCGGGCACCATCGTCTTATAACAACACCACTATTATAAAAAATATTTTATGAATCATTTTTCTAACAATATACTATATTGAGCTGTTTTTTTTTTCAATTAATTGAAAATAGTACTTTATTTCTACATCGTCACCTGGTGCACATTTATCAATCAGATCATCCAGCAACACGACTTGCATTCCCACTGAATAAACACTGCTCGTTTCTGTCTTAGATCTCTCTTGTATTTTAACTTCTTGATAGTCGTGCTGACTATCCACACCATCCTCTGTATCTAGAGCTGGTATAAGACAAACAGATTTGGCCTGACATGACTCGCAATTTTTCACATCACGAAACAGTTGTCGTTCCCAATCCCACTAAAAAAAAAAATATATCATGAAAGTTGTCTATCGTGAATTGTCCTTTTTTTTTATTATTATTTTTTATATCAAATCTAATATACAAACTTACTTCAACAACAGTTATATGATCGCACTTTTTGCAGCAGTATTTTTTCACCAATTGTAAGCATGTTGGCTGCGATATTCTGACGGTAATTCCAGTAATTGAAACTAATTCACCAATTTCACCTTGTGTTATTGTCATTGGTACAGCTGTAATTCTCGTATGAATTTTTTTTTTGATAATTTGCCCACCATCATCACCATTAACCGCCAATAATTCTTGTGCTTCAATAGCTGCTTTATCGCATAACCTCAAATATTTGCGTGGCTGTAGTAGTATTTTATTGGCGCTCTCTGGATCAGCCTCAAATAATGATACAAAACTGCAATAATACATTCATATAATACGGTGTATGGCTCAAACAAGAAAACAATTAAAAAATAGCCATATAAATATTGAAACACACTTGACATAAATGGAATAATGCCGAGAGACATCAGGTGAATCCAGTATTATTGTCAAATCTCCACGATGATATGTTAAAAAATAATCAGTCAGCATTGTTGTATATTATTTATGTAATTATTTAATTTTAAGCGCGATTATTCAATAATGAACTTTAATTGTGGAGCAGACAACAAATGTGCTTGCGCTAACTAATGCTCATGTTTGTTATTGCATCCACATGAATTTGAATAATTATATGTACAATATTATACCCGTCTATATATTGTTTAACGATCATCAGCGCACTCTCGTTTGCCGCGCAAATATTTTTCACTGTATTTGAATTTATTAAAATGGCCAGTGAGTGCCGCCGTCTGCATAACTTGTATTCGATGTTGGTGTTTATAAAATGGACTATCATATCAATCAACTGAAGTACAGCAAAAAATATCCCCGAACATTCGTTGACGAAATACCACAATGATCCAGAATAAACGCAATCAATAACACGTAAACAATTATGTACAAATATATAAAACGGCCATATGAGTTGAGAACACCATAAGAAAAATAAAATACCTGTAAGTGAGTAATTAATGGTTATTGTCACTGTATATATATATATATATACACTCATATAAAAGAGCAAGATGTGATTGTCAAAGTCAGCTCCGTATAATTTTTTCTTTTAATGATAAACTACCCCTCTTAAAAATATAACGTCACTGCATAAAATGGAGTTAACATCACGGCAAGTTTCCATGGCCCCATTATTCTGTTTATTACATTATTTTACGGCACTTTTTCATGGAAATTATGCGTAAAAAAAAATATCTCCTTTTCAGTTTATATTCAGACTTTATGGAATGTATATTGACATGGCTATATACTGTCATGGAAAATGCCCATGATAAAGAGCTATCACATTCAATTAACTTAATTAGCAACATTATTGATTTGTCGGACAATTTTAAGCACACTAGTGCGAGAGATTAAGTACGAAACGAGTTAAACCACATTGACATCTCATTAATCAATTTACCATCCTTTTCTCTTCAACCATTTGTTGCACTACGTTATTTATTGCTATTCCTCGTTCATTCTTTATATTTTTTGTTTTCTTCAATTTTTCTCCTCACTTGTCTTCTTACACTGCTCGTTAAACCCTTCTATGTCTGCTAATTCTGTTTCATGGTATCCCACAAAACTTTGCAGTAAAGTTTATACGTAGTTACACTGAAATCCTTCTTCAACTGCTATAACTCCAAAGAATATTTATTTTTGTCACTCAACTTTATTAAATATAAATTCCATTAATATTATTCAATTAATAATGCATTCATCAACGTAATATGCCATTCAACATTTTATAAACTGATACGATAGTTAATTAGCGTTGCGATATCTATGATAGGAACGGAACAATCTTAACGAAGATATTCTATCCGTGTATATATAGACATTAGTCATATATATATTCGGATACATGTGTAATATTTGTGATTGAAATTCTCATGTGTGCAATTACTCGCGAATTACAGTAATTCCATTGATATCAGCACGTACTGAAATATCCCCATCATTCCCAATGCCAAACTCAGCTGTGCATGCCAGTACAATCGCGAGATACCTATATGAAATAGGCCACATTCTAATTCGCGCAAGTCTCTTGGGATTGGTACGATGCACCCAGGAAATGTTACAAACACAACGAAATCTCCAAGACATCCTGATCTATTCGAAATATCTCAAATTATTCTCCACATTGTTCGCGACGTGTATTGAGCTTTATTAGATTATTCTCAATTATTTGATTCATGCATTTGCACCGCCATCAGTTGCGAATTTTCCATTACTTCTAACACTATATAAACACATGTAGTTCTATACGTAAATACAGGTGGTGTTGCTGCAATTAATATTCATGGATGGAGACTGAATGTATACGAATATGAGAATTTATTCAATAGTGTAAGTGCTGCTGTATTTTAGAAATACTATTTACACGTTACCGGAGTATTTAAGTCAAAGTAAAATATTACAATATAAATACTATATATTTTTCTGTTGACTATTCTATAATTTTTTTTTTTTTTTTATAATACGAATTGAATATTGTGATATGATTAATGTCAAATATTCATTTTGATACGGAGGAAAGTAAATGTCAACAGTTTAACAAATATTTTTGTTAAATGATATGGGTAAATGTACACGTTTGTACATACGTGGCAGGCATTATGTTTTATTTTTTTTTTTCACACTGAATATATATTATTATGTATGTTTGAGTATGTAGTTGTGCCATGTATGCGAATATAAATTCATTGGAATTTTAAATAACTAGTCAACTGCAGATGTGCACGTTAGAGAACTCATGCGGTGGCACATATACATATATTTAAATATATATATATACGTACACAATGAGTGATGTAGGAGAGGAAGAGTGTAGGCGAGAGTGTAGAGAAGATATAGGACGGCAGGTTTTCTCTCGTGTGGCAAATTCGAATAGTTGTTATCGGGATATGTATCCGGTAACAGGTGTCATTGATGTGCACTACCTATAGAGTCAATCTATATATTTTTCGCACGTTTTATTTTATTTCATTTTATTTCTAACTTTAAAAAACGCGACTAGTGTTAAACATTGTATGATGTGAACCGCGTAACGAGCTGTGCGCGTATATAAAAATCAAATAAATGCTTTTTCATCGCGGGGTTTTTCCCCCCCTTTTTTTTTCATATTTTGCAATGATTGATTTCAAAAAAATAAATATGAACAATCATCAGACTGCTATATTTGTGAACTAGCTTCAGCAATAGATGTAAATTGATTTTCGATGTTGAATAAATTGTACATAATATTTCAAAATTTCAATTAGCCATAAATTATTTTTTTTTTTTTCATTTTCTCGGTTTGGATGATTTTGAAGAAGGGCAAATGGGTTAGTCACGTCTTGAGTAGAGTCTATATATGTATATAAGGGGTATATACACGAATCCCAAACATTCATATATATAGAGCATTATATAGACGGAAGGTTTTCGCATTCTCTCTCGTGGCTGACACCCAAGTTCTTCTCATATATAAAGTTTGTGATATATAGAAATGAGGAGGGTTTAAGACGTATAGGTATTATAACCTAACGCGGTCCATCGTGTCCACCAGACAAAATTCCTCATCGTCCCGGCCTACACAACTTAATAATACACCACTGTCCGATCATTAATCATTGCATGAAATATAATTTAATATCACCATTAACCCTCGAAAAAAAAAATCAATCAATTATTTATTTATTTATTTATTTGTATTTTTATATAAAAAAAAAAAAAGTTTATTGGTATTTTGTTTTCGTGAGATGTATCGAGGTCAAATGAGGAAATATAGTGGGGTGTAACCAAGTGATACGTATCTCGCACGGAAGTCGTAGATGGTTAGTCGTCATGTTCTCTACCTCTCCTCCGCACTCTCCCCATTTCTCTCTCTCTCTCTCTCTCACGTACATAATGGGGGGATAATCCATGAGGATGATGATAGCTTGTGAGTGAGCTTGAAGAGTCCCCCCCCTGGGCAAGCGATTGTAACCGAATGGATACGAATGGAACATCCTATCATTATCCAATGATCCATATGTCTCTCACTGCCACAGGCCAGAGAGAAATAATGGGAATATATGTTTGTGCTGGCTGATAGGTTGATTCGTGATAATGACTTGTGTTTAAGATCAATCTTTGATAGGTTGGTTGATGTTGAAACGGCGAGCAATATCGTTTTCTCCCATATAAAAATAGAGAAGGACGTTAAAAAAAAAAATACTGGTAATAAAACAGATAATTATCAGATCATCCGATTCTATGCGTCACTACCATTCGCATATTTCAATAGTCAGTCTATTTCGTTTTTTTTTCTTTTACTTTCTAGTGTATTGAACTTTTTCATGGATATCTCGTTAATTCAAGGATGGCGTTATCGATGCATTAGAAAATTTACATAGAGAATGAAGTGCGATTGGAATGGAGATGAAAAACCATCTGGAGAATACGAAAAAAAGAAAATAATAATAATAATGGTTATTATGATGAGGCGAATGAAGAGAATAAGGAGAAAAAAGGGGTTATATTTTTTTCCTCTTGGTGATATTTTTTCCTTCTATTATTGCGTTCGACAGGGTCGAAAATGTAAGGGATGAAAATGACTCTTACCATCAGTGGAAATTCCACTGGCCTCACGTGCTTCTCGAACCCAACTGACATTTTTCGGCATTGGGGAGAAAAAAAATATATACGGAGAGATAATTTATGGATTTGCAACTCCACCTCTTTTCTCACTCTTTTTATTTTTATTTTTTTTTTTTTTTTCCACCTCTTCCTCAATATAGCCCATCATGATCTACTTGCTCTTCTTTATTTTTTCATTATTATCCTTATTTTTCATCTCCTTCTTCTTTCTCTCTCTTCATTTTCTTCTTATGGTCCTTTGTAAATGCTCCGTTTGCTTAGCATAATATTGAAAAAAAAACTGGAGAGGACAAGGCAATTTTTCATGTAATCGCTTGTAGAATAAAACAGAGATATCAAAAGTTCTTCTGTAGTTATATTCGAGTTCATAATAATAAGTATGAGAGACATTTCATAGCTATTCAATCATATTTGTTCCTAGAATATTTCGAAATACTGCTGGGAATTCCTATAAAAATAAATAATATATTCACATATATTGAATATTATTATTGAAGAAAAATATTACATTCTAAATGTTATACCTATGTCAATGTTTCACTTCTGACATATTTATCTTTTCAAAGTCGTTCAACTCACCAATCATGCTTCATTGAGTAATGAAATCTGTGAAATTCGATATGAAGCAATCTTGGATTAAACCGACTTATCCGACGAACATAAATCCCTTCGTATTTTATATAGATATCAGAAGTAACAAAGTAAAATGCTAACACGTCGATGTTCTGCGCATGTAGGACAGCTATATATGTAATATAACGTTAAATTTATTGCAATTCATCTTTACAACAATCAAACAGTCCAACTTTCCCATGATTGTTATTTCGCTTCTATGTGTTCCTCTATTGCATTATTCATTTACTATCGCGATCCCTCTAATAATTATGTTGGCATTTGTATATATCCATCTTAGATATAAATTATATGCATTAATGTCGAGTCGGTACATGATGTTACTGTACCTTGGTTTTAGTCACATCACTGACTTGTCAATCCATAAAACCTACCATTACCGTCTACACATATCTTTATTACCACATCTACAGGAATCCCCCCGAGTGAAATTGTGGTGATATTGCACGTGGCTCTGACTTACTTCTTCTATCAGTTGTCCATTTATTCTGTCACAAAACAATGAAAACTCTTTCATTGTGCCATGATTTCTCATCAAATTGTTATTTACACCACTATTTAAAGTAGAAACGAAATGAAACGTCAGAATGGTGGGCGGGATTGTACATAAAATGAAAACTATTCATCTTATCTTGATATATAAACTGACTTTGGTTTATTTCTACCTGAATAAACAAACAAATTTCCCGAAAAATCATTTTTAATAATGAAATTTCTTTATTATATACCGCCAGTATATTCTTTCTTCCTCGTTATGGCGCGGTAACTGAGCTGTGCAAGTTCTTCTTTAAATTAATCCCGGAGTGTCTCTAGTCTCTGGCGCTTCTCTTTCCTTCCTTAGTTTTCGCCACCTTCACCACCGGTGGGGAAGCGAACGAGCCACCGGACGTAACGCGAAACCTCTTGGATATTGTGCGGATATTGTGTTACTGTATTTCATTACCATGCGCATCAAGCAAGACTGTAGCCGGATGCTCTTCGCTGAGCGCCGTTATGAATATATATATCGTGTACAAACACAAGTCTACTGATGTGATGAAGCCCTTTAGATCCAGTGTCACCAACAAATTCATATACACTTCGCGTCTTACTTCCGTTCAATCCATTCAAAGATATCTTTTTACAGCAAAACTAACAATCGAGCTTCCTTTTCTATTTGCTTGTTACACGATATCCCAGTGAAATTTACAAACATGGATAATATTTCCCTGGAGTTTGGCAATCTTGTTGGTAAATAGATATGTATAGTTTGTTGTTTCTAAGTTGAATCCTATTAAACCTCAACTAAATTCGGTATATATGTATATAGGTATAATTACGTTACAGGTATCATCATCAATGTGAAGTCCTTTGAAGTTGATATGTCTATATATCAGGGCCATATATGAATATAAATAATTGATGTCTATTTGCATGCGACTTTTTTTCTCTCTTCAATTCTATGTAATTAAAAATAATATTATTTTTCAATATGTTTTATTGTGTGGGAAGTATCTCTATGTCATAGAAATTTTATCAGTGATATTATTTAACTGAAAGGAATACTTACACTTATACAAAATTTGCTGAGAATAATATGAAACTGTTTTTTGTTTTATTACATTGTAATAAAACAATAAAAATGATCGTACAGAGGTAAAGAAAAAAAAAAAAAATAGGAGATTGCGAGTTGATATGTTGTACCTAACTACCTAAGTATATAACTTTCATTTGAAGTAGAGATTTGTAGCGTTTGATGGTGTATGATTAAATGGCGCCAGTAAGACGAGATGCTACGTCGATAATTCGTACAAATGAACTTCTTGCTAATTTTGGGAGACACCGTGTTAGACTGTATGACAGTTTGCGGTGAATGCGAAGTAGCACGGTCTACGTTATTAAGAGAATACGATTGTGATGTATATGCATGTGAGCCCAAAATAGCGAATAAGCAAAAGAGAATAGAAAGGCTGAATGTTCGTTCCGCCTGGCCATCGCGTCGACAATTATAGTGACAAGACGAATTTGTAAATTGGAGTAGCTCTCAACAAATAATTCCCGGGCCATTTTCATTATCCATATATTATATATGCATATTGAAAATGATTTTTAACTCGTAAAATATAATACGAGAAAGGATAAATACAATTAATTATCGTAAAAGTATTATTCAAGTTAAATATTATACTGCACTCTCGTTTTACAATGTGGTTTCAGTGTTAAAGTCAATTTTACAGAATTCCTGTGGCAATGGACGACGGTATACCACAAATGGCCTAGAGGTAAATCGATTATAATCAGAGTTACTATATATAAGCAGTATAGATGTAGGTAACATATAAAGAACAGAGATACTTGTCGGTTCCTTCTCTCGCTTCACCACGTTTAAGTTTAATTTCCATTGAAACTGAAATTCCATTTGATTCCTACCGCTCTGGTGATTGTGGGCATTTTACGTTAATTCACGATTTCTGGTAATTAATTTGAATCTATAGACAATAGGCACGTATTTTTGTTTGACATCATTTTTTTTTCTTCTTTTTTTCTTGTTTCAAATCCTTTTATTTCACATCCATTGGCATAATAGATACATGCACCGTCCGAAATGATTCAATAGCTCAAGCGGTAATTCCAATTCAATCGCTGGAAGTATCCCGGATTGCCCCAGATAAAAGCCACCATTTTATGATTATATCAACCGATATTCCAATATCACTTTGCAATGTCTATCCGCAAATAAATACAATCATCATGAGTATATATCACCTGTATTGCGATTTTTTCATTGATGATTTTGAATTTAAAATGAAATAAATTATTTTGTAATTGTCAAATATTTCAGTTTAACTCATTAAACTTTAACAAATTATCATGAAATTACATTTAGATTTTATTTCAATAATAATATGAAGTGTATGTTTAATCAACAAATTCCACAATAATTATAACATATATAGGGATACAAATACAACCGATTTTTGTATTTATAGTCGTGAATGCACAGAAATGTATCGTGACACATAACAGCACTCTATAACACCTATGCTTTTCCCACCAATTATACTTCCCCCAATTATTTCGTGAATACAAGCAGCTTAATTATAGGCGTGCGTTTACCGGCTGATGCTATATATATATATATATATATTTATGTATGTATGAATATATATATACAAACTGGATTCGCCAACGTTTGCAAATCTCATGCTGTGCACAATGTTGTTAAAAGCCGCGAAAATGTTATAGTCACGGATGGACCTACAATCAACGTTATACATTATATAGTGCAACATTTTGACACGTGTTATATCACTTCCTAATTATATTACCATTTGATTGACGCGTATCCCCATGTAGGGTATGATTTCATACGTATCAGCCACATTATCATTCATCCTATTGATAATAAATGAAAAAATTATTTTTATATTGTATTCCAATAAAATATTTCGACACATAGGTTTCATTATTGTTTATGCACAATGAGATGATGTAGCAATTTTATATTTCAAGTAAATAACCAAAATATGAATTTTACCATGACGAGCAAGTACTCGCTTTCAATTTCACCCTATCCGTTTACGTATATTATATATACATATACATATTTGCCTGCAACGGATATCTCTTGGCTCCATTTCTATTCATCTCGAAAAATAAAGGCGGTACCCGATCGCAAGTTCCGATAGCCATGAATATCTTATCTGCATAATATCTTGCTCGTGAGTTCCCTCACTGTATTTTGTCGTCGTTGTCCCGCCAGGAAAGTACACACACTAAGGGTGAACACAAAACTACTCGTTCAAGCATCCGCACATGCTTCGTCTTTTCGTCTCGCCATTCTTTCACTCTACTTCTCTCTTTCATTCCATATATACACATATACATATATATATGTATATATATATATATATATATATTGGTATGATTCTCTCCCCGTGTACAACTTTATATACATATATGCGTATAGCTATATAGCAAAAGAGTTCTTTCTATCATCGTCTTCCACACTGTCATGTGTATGCGAGCGAGCAAAAGGGCGTGAGATAGTCGCAGAGAAGATTTGTCGCGACGCCTCTTGCGTATACTTTCTCGTGAATTTACTCCCAGGAAAATGTATAGCATTCCCACAAATGTCGTCGTTCACATACATTATATATTTTTTTTTTTTTTTTTTTTTGCTCTCACCGTTGAAATAAAATGAAGAAAGAAGACAAAAAATAATAATAAAAGTAAATAAATAAATAATAAATATATATTTATATGCATTAAATATTTTTTTTTGTATTTTATGTTTCTCAGTAAAAATAACATTTGTTCCGTCATCTAACGGAATTCTTCATTAACTGTATATTCAGAGGGAGAATGGTAGAAATTTGTCACGCATATGGATGTGCGCGTGTGTATGTGTGTATATGAGGTCAGGTGTGTGGTCACCCCTTGGCGCCATGTGGAGAGGAAAAAAATAAAAAAAATAAAAATGACGACGATGACGTCGGGAGACCGGGTGGGATCGTGTGGTCGTTGGAGAGAACACAAATTATGACGCCTGTGGGCACAAATCTCTGCAGCATGTGTGCCGCTGCCTCTGCAATCCCTCCCCCTCTATCATCCTCTGTCTTTTTCTATTTTACTACGCTATATGCCCACCCGTCGCTGTACAACGTGTGATGCCTTTGACCGAATCACACCGCGTGTAACTCGCACACATAATATATATATATATATATATGAGTACATTTACCTCCCTCTTTTTCTTGTTTGAATCTGACGGGGGAACACGCTCCCACACACTTCTTCGTGGTTGAGTTTATTGTCGGAGAGAGGTCTATCTCTCTCTCTTACTCCCTGCCTTTCTGTTTCGTGTGCTTGTTTTTTCTATCGCGCGCGCGACACGCGTAAGCTGAGGTTTTGGACTCAGTTCGGGTTGCACGTTAGTATCGCCATCACGTGTTTTAAAAATGCTCACGACTTTATAAATTGACATCATTAATTGATGTCCTAGGAGAAAAAAAAAATAAATGAATAATAACAAATAGAAAAAAAAAAGAAAGAGATACACGTGAATATTGTTTGTGTACAATGTTAATAGTTCCATTAGTTTCGAAGATACTTATATGGATTGTAAAATAAGAAACAATAGCCTGGATGAATCCATGGAATATCCGTTTACATCAGGTATATTTATTTATCAATTACGAAAGCAACTACAAATAAATGGCTACATAGTATTGTTCTTCATTTTCAATTTTACAGAAGATTGTTTCATGTGGATAAGTGATGAACTGTATGCGCGTGGGTGTGTGGCAATATACCAGAAGTTGCAAACGTTGAAATTAGGATTTTAATGGCATTAAAGGGTATAGAGGAGTAGGAATATACTGTATATAGCATTGAAACACGAAAAACCAATTGCACAAATGTTAAAGTGGCGCAAAAGGGAAGAGCCATACATAGAGAGTGGTGGAAGAGAGTAAAGGGGGATAGGTGGACAAAAAGTGAATGTAGAGAGTGTAGAGGAAAATGTGCCAAAGAGCTAATGAAGAAAAATACAGAGAGTTAAATAAAAAAAAAAATAAATAAATACCTAAAGGAGAAAAGAAAAAAAATCACAAAAATAAAATGGTATAATCTTTTTGTGTAAATATATTTGTATCCCGCATTGCGTGTATCGTAAGCAAAAATAACCGTCGAGCATGAAATCAAATATAGAATTTTGATTTTTATTTTTCCTCCTGTTTTTCATCAATGGCTGAATTTCATTCCCAATGCATTGAATTCTATTCCTTTATTTTGTATGCGACTGTGTGTGATAGACGGACATAATGGATACGGTAACGGATGTCGAAAATGTGTCAAGCATGTCACTCTTACGTGCATATGTATCCCATGTCTCATTTATTAATTTCATGTGTACATATATATATATATATTCGTGTTATTTTTTTTCATTCTATTGTGAGAATTCGTTACAAACTGACAAATGAAAAATATTAATAATTACAGATTGGTAGAATGAAAAAAAAAAAAAAAGATATTGATAGAACAAATAAATGAACAGCAATTTTGTCCCAATGAATATTCAGATTTAATCAACTGTGTAATTATGATTATATATATTCAATTTGTGTGTTGAGGCATTATGAGGATTAAAATACGTTGGGTCGTACAGTACAAATTGTTGAATCAACCTCGCAAGTAACTTTACACGAGTGCCGCCGCTAAAATAATGAACACATTTGCCGGAACACACGCGTGTACACATTATCCGGTTCGTTTGATTATACCGTATGAGCGGCGTGTACAATGTATAGAGATATAACGAGTAAGTGAGAGAGAGAGAGAGAGAGAGAGAGAGAGAGAGTAAAAGGGAATGGGCATTTCCGGATAGGGGTTTGTTTTGTAAACGACACTTCGGAACAAACTGCGTGACTATATCCCACACCCTATTCTCTCTATACCTACTTCTCTATATCACACACGAAAATCCACCGGTTCGCGCTACGAGTACCTCGTTCACATTCAAAATTTATACAATCATGCAACAAAATCGTCGTATAATCTTTAGTCTGAATCTCATTTAAATTTCCCGCGGTTCGTACAGCCCAATGTAAATACAGTTTTGAAGTACTTATATTGCATATATATATTCAAAAACATTAAGTCGAATAAACTTTAATGGATTTCACGTATTAAAAGTTGAAAGGATATTTCCAGCATATATTGAAAAAAAAAGAGAAAATTATGAAAATATCGTAAATATTTTAATTTAAAGTTATTGAACTTTATTGTAATTGTGTATGAATGTTTTTTTTTTTTTCAGTCACTTTGAATTTACCGTTGAAAATTATTCAAATGAAAGTATATTATGTGATGAGAGGATTTGAAATACTTCAACTGAATTCAACTTATTTGTCGTAGCGTTAATATACTACACATTTGACCCTGGTGGCTGGAGTCACCCACTCTGTCTCTATTTCTTGCTCCTTAAAATTCTCTCTTTCATGTTGGGGGAAGGGAAAAAAAAACACTAATTAACTTCGGTAATTATGTATAACATGAGAACACAAGGACTACTACTTTACGGTGTTGTGGTCATGGAAGTTATAAAAGTTACCGCAACGCAAGTGTATTCGAGCTATGGAATATAAGGGGGATGTTGAGAGAATACGAGATAGACGTTTACATACATTAAATAATTTTCTAAATGTGTCTGATGACTACAGAGAGACTGCAACTGTTTCACGCTCTCGATTTCTTTCTGTCTTTCAGCATTAGTTTGAATCGAGATGGAATAAAGGTAGGAAAATTAGATGCAATTAGAAGAGTACGAGCTGGAGGAACAGCTCATAAAGAGAATATATATACGAGTATGTATAGTGATAATAGAATAGTCCTTGTATGTTCCGTAGTATGAATTCAGATTTAGATGTATGTTCGTATTTCATGGCTATATATTTGGTTTTACAGTTCTAGTTCGTTCAAGAACTATTATTGTAATTCATGAAAAGCTTCGTCTTTGACAGTGCTTCCTCATGCGGCCCTTCTTCAAGCACTTAAACCGATGAAAACTACCGCGTTAATTAAATGAAATACTCGCATTACATATATTCGGGTGAATTGTCTTATACATGTGCACAGAATAAAATTCTATACACAATTAATATGAAATAAAATTCACAATTATGTAATGTGCCATCGGTATTAATAGCGAAATATTAATGGCAATTATTTATCTCTATAGTCACTAAAATTGTGTTGCAAAAATAAAAAATATTCAACTCCATCATATTTTAATCCAAATTTAATAATATTTTTCCCATGTTTTTGTACGCTATGGTACAGCAATTAACGTGATTTTTTCATTTTTATATTCACGTAACACGTGTTAACGTTTTTCACCTCTTTTTTGTTTTATTACATTTTATTTTATTTATTTTTTTTAATTCAAAGTTTTACACACGAAACATTTATTATACTGATGGTGAAGAGAAGTAGAAGGGGAGGTGAGTGCTCGGCCAGTTCATTTGTCAGCGAGTGCCGGTGAACCCAGAGGCGATTTTTCAGTTTCTCACACCCGCATCAAAAATAGCGAGATCATACCTCGACACAAGTATAGCTCACTGCGTTATCACCATGGGATTATCATCACTTGTTCCCAAATGATTGATTAACTCGACTTCTCAATGTTATTTTATTTTATATCTCTCTATATTTTTATTTTATTATTTTTTTTTCACTATTTTTTTTCTACCTCTTTCTTCACCTATTATTTATATAACTTTCCATGTTCTTGACTTACTGACACATTATTTTTTTTTTCTGTTTAGCTTCATCCAATTATCACCGACAGTTGCATCAAAAATGTTGAGCAAATGACGCAGTTCTTGTATTAATATTGCTCGTGATATTTTAATTGCAAAACAGTCACGAAGTGAAGTGCAACAAGAGCAATAAAAGTGTATTTCATTTTTATTTCCTTTGCTTTTTTTTTTGTTTCACTCAATATCTTTAATGAAAAAATATCATGGAGCACGAGTGAACACGAAAAAGTTAAAATAATAATAGTGTGTGTATTCAAGAATAATTTTGATGAAGATAAATTGAACAATCGATTGAATATTGGATGTGTGCCAAACAAATAAATGTCTTACGTAATATATATATATTACGTGTGCGCGTATTAAAGTGGATGTGTGTGTGTGTGTGTGTGTGTGTATGTGACGAGTGACATTCTCGGGTTGTGAGTAACAACAACATTGCGAGATAAATAGATAGAGGAAGGAAGTGTTTATTAAAATCACGGGCTTCTAATCCGGGTGTAACGCTCGACGATTCGTACGTGCCGGGAACGAAAACTATGCGGTACGATGAGGGGTCCAAGAATCGGTGGCCTACCGACCAAACGAGAATTGGAGCAACGCCAACAGTGGCTCCGAATGTCAATCGTGCTTCTCCTATTCGTTCTTATTCCAAGGTCCTCAATATCTGGTTTGTATTTTTCCATTTTCAATTATTATTAATTATTATATATATATATATTTTCTCTTTTCGTTTCTATTAATATCTAATTTTTCATTTGTTTTTTTTTTTATGACAAAACTTCCATTGCAGTTTAATATGTCATCACATCGTTAAATTAATATTCTCAACAGTAATTTCAAAGTTTGTTAATTGACAGATTAAGGGATTACTATACAGGATGCATATATACATATATATATATATATATATGCAGAAAGTGGATGTTAATGACAATACTTGTGTTCGCTATATCCAGCGCGAAATTGAACTCATACTCTGAGACTTTACTCGTTCTATATCTCAACACTTTACACACCCCATTCCTGACTATTCTCAGCATTGTACACATATATTATATCTATATATATATATATATATATGTGTATGTATCCGTGTATGTATGTATGTATGTGATACAGCTACGGTGATACATGTAAACGAATAGAAGCGTGACAACAGTGTATATGGAGAGTTTGCTCGGTGTCTGTGTGACAAGCGAACATGAAATTTCGCGAGTAATTGTCGATATTACGTCTTTCTTTTTTTTTTTTTTGCCATTGTAGATTTTTTTTTTATTGTAATTCGTGTCATCTCTCAACTTTTTATTTTTATTTTATTTTAAATTCAGTATCGGGGAGAAAAAAATAAAAATCGAGGTAAAAATATTTGCTGAGATATTTCAAGGAGGAATTAAAAAAAATGAATTCTCGTACGATAAAAGAAAAAAATAAAATGTGGCAATAATATATATATATATATATATATATATATATATACATATTGAATATCGATATTTCTGTTGCTTAGTCCTCTACAGACTATGTAAGTATGCATATATTTTCACTTTTGGAGTAAAATATTTGATGATTACAGTAAAATATTGGGAGGCCATTTTTTGTTCCTATTTTTCTTCACTAACATAAAAAATATAAATGAAGTATATACTACATTTTAAATGTGTTTGTTCATGGATTTACTAGATTGATGATATCGATGGGTATGGGACTCGTATAAAATTCGCTCATAAAAGTGCGTAAAGAAAGAAAGAATATATATATATATATATATATATATACCTATGGTTGCATATCCCGGCGCTAAGCACTCACTCATGCTTAGGACAATTTAGCTTAATTAATTAACTAGCGTTGTGACGGGGCGTTAATTTACGTTCATAGAATGATTCACTGCGCACTATACTCAATATATATATGTACATTCTATATGTATATCTACGTCGATTTATTGCAGAGAACCCTCTTCGTTCTCACTTCTTCTTATTCTTTATCGCCATATTTTTGAAAGAAATTCACCATCATTTTTCATTAGTCGCTATATATAAATTGCCAAATATTTTTCAACGAAAAATTAAATTTCATTCAGTTCTGACAAATCAAATGATGATGATAATTTTATATCAATTGAATATTTTACTTATTTGTGAAATAATCTAGAGACATTTTATTATATTAAACGAAATAATGAAAAACTTTTTAGTTCATTTATGGATGTATATAATAAAAGTAAGAGAAACTATAATCTCTACTTGAAACAGTCCATTGAACCAAACTAAGCTCTATATATATCCTTCACCTCGTCAGTATCATGAAAAAAAAAACTTTTATACGCGTTTTCTTAAATATATAGACAAGTGTAAGGGAGCAAGAGGTGGAGGAAAACGGCGACGAAACTACTTGAGACGGTTGGTAACTAGTGCACGTAGTGGTATATATACCTCAACGACTCCGCGAATCGCATCTAATCCTACCTTTCTTTCACCCCTCGCCCCTTGCCAATGCACCATCAACTTAAGCTCTCGTTATACTTTTCTGACATATTCATGTGATTTTCGTTCAACAAAAAATGTATATTGTATATACTAATAAAGAAAAAATGTGTAATATAATAAATATTAATTCAAAAGTTTCGAGTAGCATGTGACTTGGATCCACGGCAAAAGTAGATTAAGAATATTCGCTTAAGGGGGTTAGAATAATGTTGGGAGGAAAATGGAAAGTGTGCGCCTAGTCGATTGGAACCAAACGTCAGAGTTCGTTGGGAAAGATATGGGATGAGAGCTGGAAGCAATAAAGAAAAAAAAAATAAAGTCGTTGGAAAGATCGCATCCGGGAGAATTTAATATGAAGGAGCAAGTAGAGGGGTTGAAGTCGAATGAGGAGAGGGTAGTAGTTGGTTGGTTGACTGGTTGGTCGGAGGATGAGCCGAGGTCTTCGGTCAGGTAATTTTAATATCACAAAACGTAGCTCGGCGAAGTTTGCTCGTGGAGAACCGGGATTGAAGGACATCTACATATAGGAACTTCTACTCAATAAAAAGTTGTTTTTTTTCTCTTTTTTTATCGTTCAATAATGTCTGAATTTCTTTTCACGGATTTTATCTGATAATTTGGTTGGGGATGAAAATATAATGAGTCAATCAAATATTGCGGTGATAAGGATTGTGGGGGAAAATTTGGATTATTAGAATGTGACATGCAGTCGCGATGGAGATAAAAAATAATGGCGCGAGAAAGATATATAGGGATATTATAGACGGTTGATGGCTCACGTGTATGAACATAGATTATGCAGGCCCGTGCCTTTTCGTTGATTTAAAGTCTACTACGTGTGTTATTCCGGGCGCCGTGAACAAACGAATGTTTTCCTGTTCGTGCTATAGCTAAAATTCCCGATGTAATCTCTATACTCTCATTCTTTCTCTATTTCCGCTCATCTCTCTCACACTCTCTCTCTCTCTCTCTCTCGCCTTCTCACTTTTTGCTTTCTTTCGGGTTCTTTTTTCTTCACATTCATCCTACTCACATCGCTTATTTTTATTTTTCGTACCTCTAGTTTTATTCTACTCAATTTTATTTATTTATTTTTATTTCAGTTGAAGTTTCCGGTAGTAAAAAAAAATCACGAGTAAGAGTCCATACATTCGCGCAATTTATCTGATCAATGTGAAAACTTTTTCCAAATTACCTGTATGTATATATATATATTATTTACGTTTCAAGTTTTTGTGGGATAGGGCAATCTATTTGGTATATATAGACACTTATCTGATAAACACCTTCGTTTGAAATTCAACTTGTATGTAGAAATATTTTCGTATAAAATTATTGATACAAGAGAAAAGTTATTGTTCCCTTGGTTTTTCATTTTTTTATTTTTTAACTTTTTTTTATCTGTCAGGTGATACTCTCATTTCTATTTGTATTCTACAATAAGTTGTGAAGACACTCTCTTTGGATTATCATATGTTTTTGACATGAGCTTTTAACATCTCCATGAATTCACGCCCAACTCTATCCATCCTGTAGCCCCGTACATTTATATCATGTGTGGGCGTTCCAGTTGTTTTAATTTTATCATTCACATGCTATTTGAACATTTATTTTGCTACAATTTAATGATACATATGTATATGATTTTTAATTTTTCTATTTTTATCATTTTATCCCAACTTATATTATTATTATGAGACAATTTTTAAGAGATGTCTTCGCTACAATTTAATAAATGCATCAGACCAAATGGAATAACAAAAGAGAAAATCTTTTAAATCGTTGAGACGCTTCTGACTTTGGACATTTTTCAAATATTTTTCTCGTCTCTTTATTCTCATCCTTTATTTTTATTCCACATTTTTTTTTATCTTTTTTTCATGTCATACCATGTTTACCATGATGATTTTTTACAATTAAAAAATGTTCTATTATACTTGATGAAAAATATCGTTCCTAACAATTGTGTTAATTATTTATATATATATATATATATATATATGCAGGGTTTCCAACTATTTGAGACACCATGTGACACACTGTGAAAACGAGCAAATAAAAAATTACAACATGGGTGGAGCAGGTGGAAAGTGAGAAGAGGGCCATGACAATGAGGCGTGGCGAGGAATTCCTTTGCCCGCGCGTATTCTCCCTTTTTCTCTTTCTTCTTTGCTATATACCAGCTTTTTGTTATTTTTATTTTCATGTATTTCTTTTATACTCGTTTGAAAGTTAGAAGTGCCTACGTTGTTTCATCTTATATATTTATTGGCAAAGCAAGCAAAGTACAGTTTCACTGTTTTACTTTATATAAAATACGAACATGGATGTTTAATAGTCGACAAGGAATAGATATATCTAAACATTAAATAATTGGAATATTTCATGATTTGGATTATTGTTTAGATCATAAACTAAATATACCGCACGCGATATACTTGGTATATTGACGCGATGTCGTCGCGCACCCTCCATATAAACTTGGATAGGACAGCTCCTGCGGCAGCACAAATCTGTCCTGAAACTTGTCTGACGCTATATAATACAAACTGTGTCATAGTTCAACCACACTTTATGACCGCTAGCGGTTAAAATATATAGGTGCGGGTCTCTCACGCGCGCCCGCACAATTCTCTCGTCCGTGAGCTCGACTGTAAACTTTTGTCCCCCACTCATTGTTTTGAAGTGGGAAGCACCGCCTAAAAGGATACAGAGAGGGTTGAATGGAGAGGCAAGGATGGAATGGCCGTCAACAATACTCGTGTGAATTCAAAAGAATAATAAATAGTTATTTAACATTTTTGTTTTGTTTTAATTTTATTTAGTATATATTCATTTCACTGTTTTTTTTTCATGAATAACCCATTTTATTATTAATTATGCCCGCTACTTTTATAATACGTGGTGGATTAAAACAAAATGAATTTAGAAAATTAGAAAGTGGCTGAGTGGTGGTAGGGATTCAACGAGATATGTATTCAGGCTAGTGCACTCCGTTACTTGCTATCTGAAGTGGAATATATTTTCCACTCTGCAATACTTTAATGCATGTACAAATAGTTATATGGACATATATACAACATATATGCCAGTAAAGAATATAATGATGTGGAAAGTTTTCAACATCAACTGCGTATTTGGTGTTTCCACCAATTAAATACTGATATGTAAATGCAAAAATAAAAAAAATATATATATATGAGAATTGTATTCTTCCCTGACACGTTGATATGTCAGTGACGTTGTTACCGTCAGTAACTTCCCTCTGAATTCATAGGAAAAAAAATCATTTTTTTAAAACAAATACCTAAATATCATTCTTGCATATAGACACATGAATGTAAGAATAATTAATTTTTTTTTAAATACCCTGAATGAATGACTGGAAAAAAATATAAAGTTAACTTCTTCGAGAATATGAATGCTGACGATTTCAATGGCAATTAATTCTCAGCGTTATCGAGAGTATATGGATAGAAGGAGAAATGGATAGGACGAATGGATGGAGATGGTGAGGGTTTGAACGCAGCGGTGTATTTTGTGAGAGGTAGGGAAATGTGATAGACCTGGTGAGAATGGCGCTGAATGCTCACCCTCAAGTGGATGTATATGGATGTGTGTGTATATATATTTGCGCGTTATCTGCACACATTGCACGCTAGCATGACGAAGTGTGTTCCATTCCTCTTCTATACCTCTTTAGTGAGTGGCAGAAGATGAGAGTGGTATGGGATTGTATTTGCTACAGACGTTGTTTATGTGTGATGGAGATTCGGCATCTGAGTTATATGATGAGTGAAGTGTCATCCACCACATCCAACTCTATAACTCTCATCGTCATTGTAGATATAACTGCACATATATATTTATGTCATTTAATTTAATTTCTATTTACATATATAGTCATTCTAGTTCTCCCCATTTATGTTTTTAATTTTTGATATATTTATTTCAATTTTTTAATTTAATTCCCAGTGCCTTTAGAAGACCGAGAGTCATCACAACAACACCCGCAAAATATCGATGGAACTCAAGACAATGGAGATCCTCTTGTGTTCGAGCAAACGGCAAGCAACGTTACGGCATTTGTTGGACAGACTATTTACTTGCCGTGTCGTGTCAAGAATTTAGGTGATAAAGTGGTGAGTAATGTTCGAAATAAAAAAATATATGTGTGGATATATTGGATGAAAAAATCGTTGGTATATTAAAAAAACAAAATAATAATAATAAATGATTTATGATTGTTATATGCGGGAAAGTGGGAATAATTCTCCGGGGAAAAATAGAGTTTTATGGGCTGTATGCTTCGCCAAACGTTTAAGAGCCACTCGGTGTAATTGGGAATCATTCATTCCTGCAACCGGAATCCACGCGTGTTCACTGTTTCGTTTGTTTGTTGCATTTAAATTGTGTTTTTTTTTGTCCTTTTTTCACTCTTGCCTTCTCTCTATCGTATTACTTTTTATGATTTTTTTTTTATTTTTTCAATGGTATGGGTGAGTGCTGTGTTTGGCATTGTGGGACGTTAAACAAAGCTGAAAACGGGTCCAATCAACTGCTTCAGAGGCTTTTACTATTGTCAACGCAGACGTGCACCGACTGCACGTACTGATTAAAAGCCAATTTAAAGGATTGGGTGGCAGAAAAAGTATCGATATAGCAGTTCACACTTTTTCGAGAAAACATATAAAAAAAAATGGGTATAACCAATAATGAATAGTATTTTTTTTTTCATCGAAGAATAAGTTTGAAAGCGATATAAGGAATGTGAGTTGGCACAGATCCACAACGTTCCATCATTCGTGACATTCTTGTTGACACTCTCGTCTCGTCTTTCCACTTTTCTGCCCAAGAAATTGACTCGTAACTTGCCGAGAACCATGGGCACACGTCACATTGTGAACACAGGCACAGGGGAATAGAATAATACGACGATGTCTTTTGCGCCTGTTCGCTACCCACCCTTTAACTTGATGGATCGCTTCCAAAAGACTGTAAAATGTGTATCTGCGCGATCGATGAGAGGTGGAGGAACACGAGATCGATGCCTGAGTAGAAATCGATCAAGACGTCTTGCATGATCTCCCCATCTGTTCGCCTCTTTATATTTTTTTTCGTCTTGTTACATTATTTCTTCCTTGTTCTCGGTTTGCCTCCAAACACGTGGCATAAATTGAACGACCGCCGTGCGAATCACCGTGCATTATTCATGAGAATGCTTATACACGCGGGCAAAGGTTGCCCGAGAGGTAATATGATTAATTTGCGTTCGGTTCTGGGCGCTGAAATGCAGACACCAGGTGTCCATTCTACTTTACTTCGCCACTGGCTTTCATCATTTTCTTCCAAATGTACTCTCTATTCATTTTTCAATTTCTTATTCATTCACCTTTTCTATCATTTAAGATTCTGGAATTTCTATTGGTGGTCCAGATTGTGAAGAGAAGAAAAAACAACTGTGATTTCAACTATATTTATTTATATTAAATTATCAACTTTGTAATGTCGGTGAGATCATTAAAGTGGGTAACGTCAATGGTGAATATTCTTGGTGCAATGAACCCACCATATCCTGGAAGACCCATATAATATAGACCGATACCACTGAGGGGAAAACCTGGTTGGGTACTGATCTCCCGCGAATCGAAAAACGGAACTGTTGATTGTCCCGCGTCTTTTTTTAAATCTGACATCATAAATTTCACAAAACGATTCGTTGCAAATTCGGCAATACTTGTAGGCGCTTTCAGTGGATTGCCAGGATTCTCAAGTTTCACTCCTGTCCTGAAATACATATTCAATAAGTTTCCAATTTTTAATCAAACAATGATTGTATAATTTCAGTTATTTTGTGAACCTTGGACGATTGTAATCCGGTGAATTGTTTGGATTATTCCGTGTGTTTATAGTCATCGTACGCCATTCATTTTTCTTCATACTCCTCAGTAATTTTCCTGTATGCCAGTTAATGGCACACGTGGTAATTGATAATGCAAGTGGCCGAATTTTTGTCGATGATGTCATAACCTTGACCTTCTTAAATGAAACGCCTAACAGTACAACAAAAGTAAACAGCCATTAAACAGATGAATTCACATCGTGAGTCAATTGAATTTAATTAATTTACCGATAACAACATGATTAGGTCTCGCCATCATATCGTCAAGATACAATATTGCATTATCCACTTTTAAATGTCTATATTTTTCCGTTTTGGTTTTTTTATATTGACCATCGATAATTATATCTGTTCGATTATTATGTTCCAAGTTCACCCATCTTTCACTGCCGCTCTTGATGCATCCATACGGCCCTAATATACCTTCTTTAATTTGAATGTATACTATATTATCCTTTGTAGTAAGTCTGACACCTATAACGACCCTACAAGTATCAATAAGCAACTATTGATAAAGTTCGAATTTGTATTTTATCCAATTTCAATTAATTGAACCATACGAATTTAAATTCACTCAACATGTTATTACGAACGTCCGAAATCTGCTGCTCTAGGCTGAATGTTTTAATTACACCATTTGAATATTTTTCTTGATTAATACACGTGCAAGCACAGTATTTGCAGTAATCAGTGATGGTTCCAAATTGTGTACCAGTGAACATCGTACCCATAACAATTGTCGTTGTATGCGTCTGTGATGGGAATCTTTCAATAGTTCCTGTACACTTTTCATTTTTTTCCTGCGGCACTGTTAAATCATCTTTGTACCATTCATAACGTCTCGAACTTCCTATTGGCTTTAAATAGAACAAACTTAAATGACATTTATTATTATCTTCATTAAACAGTTAAATTCCATTTGGTTCACTTACTGACATGCATACTAAGGCACCAGTCGTCGCTATTTCTTCGCAATTTGATAATTGACCGGGACATACACTATTTTTCTTATTTGATAGTGATTGACATTTAAATTTGCAGTTTTTATCGCCCATTTCTTTAGTATTAATAATAACAGCTTGCAAAAATTTTTCTAATTCAAAGTATGTCACGCCTTGTGTGGGAATTTGTAAGATTATGCTTAAAAAATTATTCAATTCGAGAATTAATATGCAAAAATTTTAATGATACTTACCACGTGTTTGATTGGTCGGATGACAATTATAAATATCTCTATTCATATCCCGAAGAGTACGTTGTAATAAATTATCATAACTCTTTAGCCTAGACATAGAGCTGTTGATTCTGACATTCAACTCCTCCTTATATTTATTTCCATTCAAATTGGTCAAACTGCTATATGCAAAACTTGTCATGATACAACCTCTCGCCTCTGCTATAATCAATTCCGCAAAAATATAGAACTGTCCCTGCTGTATTGATTTAAATCTACCACAAAAATCTGAGTGAAGTAGCTATATCAGGTTAATTAAACAAACAAAAAAATTAATTAATTAAATTTTGTGAAACGATTTTCATTTTTATGTTAGTTTACGTACACTTGTGATCAAATGTTTATAGACAACGAGAGGCGAATCTGTTATAGTTGAAGTATGATTGACAGTTATTAATTCGAACATTGAAACAAGTGTGTTTTGTAGATCGTTCATGTCATGGGATATCAAATTGTGTAAATAATTCATGAATGTTTCATCGGAATAATCAATTGAACTCGCGTAAATGCTATAGTATAAATATAATTCATTGATCCGGGTGATATAACGACGGAGTTCGTTCATTGCATTATTGTATGCAACAGCATTTGGTACATTTAATAGTATATTTCGTGAAGTAATTCCAAGTTGTTCATCAATATGAGATGTCAGTTGATCTAACTTTTGTGATTGTTCATTGATACGACTCAATAATAGCACGACATTTTCACTTTCATCGTCAAGCAGATTTTTCAAACCGGTTAGCGTAGAAAAACCAATTTTTACGACCTCACTCAATAGAATCGATGTAACGTGATAATTGAACACAACTAAAATTAATATAATACATTGGAGAGTTCGGTACAGCATTTTGTTTCCACAATTGAACGAATTAATCTCAACAGATTCATAACTGCGAATATTGAACGTAAACCTGCCTTATATAATGTATCTACATATGAATTTTGTACTACACGAAATGTTTGCAATTCCATGATGATATTCTTAAATAAATTTGTCAAGTGGGATAAGAAATACAAGCAAATCGACTCAATCATATTTGTTGAATGAGTTTTTAATTGTTAATCAAGTGAAAAAAATATGTAATGATTAAATAGTCAAATATAAAACAGCTTCGTCCTCAATCGGTATCGAATGGAATATATAAGTCCTTGAATATTATTTAAATTTGTGTCGAATAAAATTGATCAATTGATTTATTAACAGTTTACATAAACCATTTGTATTTATTTAATGATAATAAAAAATTATGATAAGATATGGCTCATATAACCGCATTGCGATGAGTCGAATATCGATTAAATTTCCACCCCTCAAATTATTTTATTTCCAGAACGAGGGACTGAGCGGGTGAAATCCCGGTTGCTTCAATTTCCCGATATCGCGTCACGTTTCAACGATGAAAAACCAAGCACGTTCTATTCACATGGCGGTGAAGAAGAATCCTCTTCTTGCTCTTGGGCGCTTGTACACACACTCGCACACATACATGTGTGTGCACATATGTACAACGCAGTGGAGAAGACTATGCTGGTCAGCCATTGAGTCGCGTACTGCTTTTTTTTTATTAGTTCTGTAAACGTTTCAAAGAGACTCGAAGGGATGCCATGGATTTATCGCGCGAGAGGGTCCCATGTGTAATATCCGATACCGGATGTTTCATGGATGGAAAATCGGAAAACAAAATTTACGGACAAGTTTGTGACACGAATGCAGTCATGAATATACCCAGCAAAAAAAAATAACTATATATTATGTACATCGAGTACCCATTTTCTTTTATAGTATGTACATAAATTATCGCTAATAATGGCTCAATTTTATCGGCATGGAGGAATATTATCTGTACACTATCTGTTTTTTTTATTGAGATTCAATGTAGGTCAGCATGTTTGTACATTCAATACAATGTGTAGAGTCTTAAGGTACTGAGTGCAAGAGATCAAAAAAGTATAAAAAGAAACAGTAAACTAAAAATATCAAGTAAAATGTACTCTATTTACTTTCTATCTTAAACTCAAAAATCTTATCGTATCAAGTTTTGGTGTATATATGATTCACCTAATACTTTTAGCAACATTCATTGTAAGCTTTTTATCCCGTATCGTAAAAAAAAAATGATAATACTAGCGCGACTCGTGTCCTGATTGCACGCGAGCTTGTAAACACGATAGATGATATCAGTTTACCTGTATGTGTTTGTCAATTTGTGCGGATACCCGGAGTAGATCTGGATTCGTTTGTCAATTCGTATTTTCAATGTGATATCCGACATATAATAGTGTTACACTCAATTTAATTATTTGCAGTGTGCAATTGGATCAACACTGTGGTTATCAATTGCCAATTTTTTAATGGTATAATATTCAAGTATCCAATTCCCTTTAATTAATATTAAGCATAACGAGAAAGAAGAGAGTAAAACTAAAACCAAACTTCTTTTGCATTTGTGTAAATGTTCATTTATCAGTATTCAATATTGAACGAAAAGAAATGAACATGAAATAGTGGAATCGTTAGAAAAAAGTATGGAAGACTGAAAGAACGAAATGAGGAGGAGTACAAAGGAGGAGGGAGTTACGCGAAAATACATGGTGGAGATTTCTATTTTAGTCCAACCCAGGAACGTACACGATCGGTTTTTACCTCGGGTATTTTTCTTTCCCGCTTCATCCCTTCTCTAGTTCTTCTCGTTGGGTATAAAACGTGAAATCGTAGAGAAGCGGAAAGCGGTGTCCGCGGAAAGAGAGTCAGTCGTACGTTTTCGAGGTAGATACCGTTTTAATTACAACCGCCAGCCATAAGTCAATCCAACCGGACGAACAAACCGGACAACATTTTTCCAGCGTTACAATTTGATGCATCTCCCTTTTTTTTAATTGCATTTTTATTCTTTTTATTATTTCATTTTCGTCGCATTGCCAATTCCGGACATTTCCACCATGTACAATATCTTCCACTGATATATAGATATATACATTCAAATACTCGTATTAACACATATCAACTTTCTAATCAAAAAACTTTTACAAAATATCATCTGATATAAAAATTTGATAAATATTGAAAAACTAGTGTTATTTTATATATGAAAGATATTCAATGGCATATCGGTTGAAGGGCAATACTTGATCGTTTGGTTCAAGCGCGAAAAGCAATAGAAGAATGGACGAAACAACCAAAAGAAAAGTTACAAACGATGACGCGGTATTATTTTATTATTTATAGTTTCGAATTTCACGCTTACCAGTATTCATTCTCTCATCCTCTCATTCTCGCACTTTTTCTTTCTCAGTCTTCTGTACCATGACATTTTCCCAATTCCGAAGGATTAAGGTACCGACCATGTCGGCACTGAATTAAAACGCTAATAACGAGTGTTGCCGATATTTATTGGATGGCTTTCAGTCGGATGGAATACCAAGAGTGAGAGAGAATTCGCGAATGAAAAAAGTCGCCTACTCTATCTGATCCACCTTGCCATTGTTTCCTCACTGTGGTACTCACTTTTATGAGCCAGATTTTTGAGCTTAGTCAAGCGAATAACTTTGCAAAGCTCATTTATTTTTTATTTCATCAAATCGTACACTTGCACAACTAGTCTTTTTTTTAATATTCAAATTTTTCCCCTCACCACATTATATTTAGTTTAATATTTTGGATATATTGTCAGTTTTGTTTTAAACTTGAAATCTCAAAATTCACTAATCATGTTAAATAGCTATAAGAATATGCAGTAAATGACAAAGAAAAATATATTCCCTTGACATTTTGTGGTGTTGCATAATTCACTAGCGTGTCTTCAAGTCTGAAAACTCTGGATGCTTTGCATAAATGACAACTTCGTAAATGTACCACGACGTCATTATATAAAGGAAGGATGATTGGAGGAGAAATGAATTTAGTCTTCTTGAGTGGACTTATCGAATATGCGAAGAGAACGTGGACCAAGACAGGAGAGTGGAGTAGAATCAAGCGGGAAAGGTAGTAAGACTATACTGTGAAAGTCAAACGATTCACCTCATAATCTTCGTTAAAAGCATCGTCTTCTTTTATAGAATTTTCTTCCAAACTCCAATGTATATATAGGATAACACTTTGCTATTCTTCCAGCATTTCGTTTTTTTATCTTTTCTTTTGAAAGAGCCGCTCTAACAAATCACTATTCCCCTACTTCCGAAATAACTGATTGAGACTCTTCAGTTGGCGTTATAATAAACTCATTGAATCCTCTTAGTCATGTGCTTGCAGCATTTTCCCACGAGAACAGTAAACTGATCAAACAAAAAAAAAACCATTTCGCAAACGAATCAATTTTATAATTGGTTATTTGCAATATTATTAATCTTTTTATTTTTTTTTTCATCGATAAAAATAATTGGTTGATTTAATGCTACTGTTATGTTCTTTTCTTCGGTCTTCTTTGCATAAACCCAAGTCTATTAAGTGCAAATGAGAAAGGAAGACAGAAGAATAGGGAGAATGGGTTGAAATAAAACTGGGATTATATCACAAGCGGATTACAAAATGATTCTTCGACTTGTGGACGCAAGTTAATCCATGAAATAACGACCGCAAGTAGAGCCATCGGAATAGTGGAACATATCAAAAGGTGTGTGGATTGGAAGAGGGTGGCAACAGATCAGGAGTTCATCTCATTCTATTCACTGGTCGTTGGCGCTTTTTCCCTCTCTCATTCCCTCTAACTCACGATTCATCTTTCTTGTACTCAATGCTTTTCTCAAGTTTTTTCATTTTGCTTCTCTTCTGTTCTTTTCCAGAGAGAAAATTTTTACTGCCGATATAACTTTTCGATTACGAGCCTGACAATCTTATTTTACTTTTCATCTTATACAGCCTCATCTATTTGTATTTTTTGGAATACTAAATTGATATGAACGTAAAAAATGTAAATTTAATGAAATCTCACCTTGGATAGTATGTATGATATTTTAATTGTTATAAAGATATTGCACATCAAATCAGGGCAGTGATGGAGGCATTCATACAGATGTGGATACATTTGATCATTGCTTACTTACAACATAGCAGGAAGTTTGAGATCTTTCAAACTACACTCAACCCTTACTTTTTTTACTTTTCCATCTATTAGTTCTTTTTTTTATTTCTGTCCTTCGGTTTCCCGCCGGCATTTGGCCAGAGAAAGCGCATTCGCTTGAAGCTTGTGTCAAAACTACGAAATTTGCTACTTTCGTTTAGAGAAACGGTTGGGAAGGAAGAAACAGAGAAATATTGCGGGTGAAAGAAAGAAAGAAAGAAAGAGGCTGCTGACTTGGAGGGTTTAAACACTCGGATTGGGAATTTTCTTTTGGAATTTCACACTTGTCCTCTCTTTATCCACCTCCATTTACCCTTCTCACTTCCTCCTCATTTATTTTATAATATTATTTTCCTCGCGCTACGAAACTTCTCGATTAATTTTATTACTGTGCAACTGTAGAAATTGACGTAGTGAAATAGAAATGAAGGAAGAAGAGATAAAGATGGAGTGTAGAAATTAGGGAATGGGTGAGAGAGTCAGAGCAGATGAAATAAGAAAATGATGAAAAAAAACATAAAATATAGAATACTCGAATAGCTTATTAGTGAAACGACCAAGTTATAGTTAACGGTTTGAAATACATATTTTCATTCGTGTTCGTATCATAAAAATTCCCTACTACTTTTATTGTTTGTTCTATCGTATAATCATATTGAGACGTCCATTGGGTATTGACTTCATTCAAGCGTCCTGATGCACCCTGAAGAAACTATTGAAAACATCATGAAATGTAATAACTAATCACATACATTTTTTGACACTGCAATAATTTTGATTGAAACTCATCCAGTAAAAGTAGTACCTGTCGTTGCCAAAAGTTATACAAGAACGCCACCGTGCGGTGGCGTTAGTACAACACTCTCCTCGCAGCGATGCCAAATTGCTTGGCTTCAACAATTCTTCACCACTTTTATAAATATATTTCAAATTTTTTTCTCTCTCTTTTTTCCCATCCGCCTTTTTTTTTTATCATTTTAAAATAAACTCCATGTCAATTTCTCACGTCAATATATAGGACTCGAGTGCATGGAACAGTGAGTTGATGAGGTCCACTATACTACTAGTCGATAAAATCAAACAAAAATACTTCATCGGTTGGAACCGCAGTCCCTTAATTAAGAGGTTTTCCCATCCGAATGACAGACACGGACGATCGAACAGGCAATTCGAGTGAACCAAAATCCCCCGTTCGTCCCGTCACACTTGAGTGGAATCGTAGATCCATTGAGGTAGATACTTGCAGAATGTTTATCTTGCTCTCTCTATCTCTTTGCTTCATTCCGTCTTTCGTCACTTCTCGTCACACAAATACGTACATCTATGTATTTATATATAGATACATATATCAATACATCGATAAATACCCGTATATTTACATGTATGAGTATTGATGTTGCCAGTATATGTACTGATGGATACCTATACTGGATGAATGGTTCCATTGAATACGAAACGTAAGGGTATCGGTAACAGATTGTCATATATAGGAATGTATAGAAATCCGATGCATGACCTTTATTTGACCTTTCCTCGCTGGTCGTTCCTGTTTCAGCGTTCGTGCCAATTATTTACGAGCAGTCCTGACTATGACCAAAGGAATAACGACAAAGTTGTCTTGTACTGCAACCAGAGTAACATACTAAACGTATGTTATACATGGACGTTTGATAGTAATACGATGCTTGCGCGTTATTCGAGCCAATGGATTGCATGTGGATGATGGAAGAGTTGAAAAATGTTAGTATGGGAAACAAAATACAGTGGAAGGTTGGATGTTTTTTTCACGATTGGATGAGAATGAAGATTGTATGTAGTAGTAGCAGATCTTTATTGGAGAAAAAGTAAAAATGAAATGGGATTAATGAACCGCAAGTCGATTGAGTTTAAAATAAATGTGCTTGCGATATTGTATCTACACAGCAATTTTATTTTACCAAATGTACAGTAATTTATTTGAACGTGTCATTTTATTTCTTTATTTTTACTGTCGTGCAGGAAAATATCAAATCAAATTGACTCGCTGGCATGTGTTTAAAAGTATTATACATATGTTGTTTTTTATGTTAATTTATTTTTTTTTCCTCTTGAGATGAGGGATAAAATAGTAGAACATACGGAGATAAAGAAAATTTGTAGAAACGGAACAAATCTCACTCAAGCTCGTGGTGATACTCCAATATTTTATACCGCTGGTCATAACCCAGACGACTTATCTCGTTGCACTTTCACGAGGCAATATTTATGGTTGCAAAATATATGTATACTCGTATATATATAGAAGTCGTTTTCTTTGTACATACATTCCAGTATCACATTGCATGATATGCATTCACAACGTATAGATTGTATATACCACTCGAAAACTATTTGCAATGTCATATTTAACGTCGTTTAGTGATATTTCATGCGCGACAAATGCTCGGGGGAATGATGTAGCCTGAACTTCTTATCGGCATCTCGACTTTCTTCATATAAACTACATGTAAAATTGTATTCGCAACTCTGTTTAATAATTCGATGGAGAACTCCTATTTACTATTTTATCCTGTTATGTTGCATATAAACATCGCTGTCACGGTGAAATATTTATTTTTATTTTTTACGTCTCAACACAATCACTTTAGTGTTTGTCAAATGTCATACATTACATGTATCCATAACGATCACAATGTTTATCATTCAGAGCATGTGTAGCTGTTTGCCCTCTCAGTCATCATTATGAATAATATCTCATCAATAAATTCATCTCAAATGTAAAAATAGTTATAAACAACAATATCAAACAGAAGAAAATAATATATTTTTTATTTTCATCAAATTCACAATTTTTGAATGTATGCGAATGTGCATAAAAACAAATTAATTCTTGCTGTATAAACTGCTTAGTCAAATGTTTACTGAATCCCTGGTGAAAATATTACCAAGAATAAAGATGTGTGGAAAAAGAGCACGTATATATATATATACGAGTATATGTACATGAACATGAAAATACAAACGATATTCTATGCTATCGTGGCTATATTTCTTGTATATACGATACGTAAACGAACTATAGGTATAGCGGATAGATCCATTTTTTTTTACGCCAGTAAAAATATTTTTCTTGCAACACACTGGCAAAAGTCGAAAATGCCGCTACTAAAGAAACATATACCGTAACGAATAAAGTATATATATATATATATATAAATACATATATAACCGCCATGTGTTAGCGTTGAAACGTTCAAAAAGACGCAGTATATTTATGTGAAATGAGGGTGAAGGGGTAGAAGGAGGAACAAGGAGGTTGGCTATAATATAAAGTCACGTTGAATTTTGGTGAGTTTTAACTCGTATAGAGAAATATGACAATATGGGTGTTAGTGATCGAAAAAAAAGGAACAAGTTGAAGGAAGAAGTAATAAAAAAGTGAAAAAGAACATGAGAAAAAAATGATGTGTGTTGAGAGAAGGAAAAAAAAAAGTGGACGCGTGTCGATGGCATTGAGGTAACAGCTCAGCTATTTTACGTTACTTTCAAGGAAAATTTTTCTTTTTTTTTTCTTTTCTCATTACTCCAATTTTTTTAGTCGCGCACGATAGCTCTTTCCATGCAGTAGCACCTGCAACCTACGGCCCCACACTATTTATTGACTTATCAAGGCTTTATTTCAACTGATTCGAACCCACACCCACATATAAATTGCAGAGTGGATCAGAATCAAAGACGAAAAATTATTTTTTGTTAAATTAACGTTGAAAGTTGGCCAGTGGCAGTTTTCACGATTGAGAGTCACTTTGCACAGTACCACGCTGTTTTATTCGTGCATATGTGCATGTCGATATGGTAATTTTCCATTCCGTTCGTTGTCGATTCATCCGACAGTAGTCAGAAGGAGTAAGAGAAGCAGACTGAAAAAAGGCGAGTCAATTTCTTCACATTGCCGCACTCTCCCAATTCTTTCCGTGAAACTATCCTATCCATTCCGACTTTGTTCCCTCGGGCGGTTTATTAGGTCGACTAAGAAGCAACGCGGGTGAAAGGGGGGGGGGGGGGGGAAAGAGGAATCGAGAGAAAAAGGGGAATAGTGGTACATGACCGGAAGTTCGAGAAGGTGAAGTTGGCTGTTATATAGATAAAGGAGAAGGGAGCGAGCGACGCCTCGGCTATTGGAAAAGAATATCTGCTTTCAGTGTGCTGGAGATGTGAGGAAAGGGGGTTGGCAGGTGGATAAAAAAAAATATCAAGAGTTATAAATGAACATTGCGCGATGGGAATGAAAATGAGGGAGAATGAAAAGGATGATATCATCGTGTGTCACAGTATGGACGTCGAAGGAGCAAGAGGAAGTTTGACCTGGCAATTTTTATCTATAAAGGACGATAAAGGGAGAGAAAAAAAAATAATAACAATAGTGATACATAATAGTAATGAGGAGGATTTGGAATAATTTGAGGGGTGAAAAATGATGAGTGTTAATGTAGTATTTTGTCACAATTTATCAGTATTCAAGTGCTGTATTTCAATGTTTCTTAAGCCGCGGTCTTATCGTGAAAAATCTTGCTTGAGAAATCGAACTATTGTATGTACAAATATATTTATATATTTATATATCCTCCTTTTACATGTTCTGGACAGATTGAAATACGAAATAAAGTTTAAGGCACATAGAAACACCCATAAACGTAAATACGAACACATCTACTTTTTCAAGCTTCGTTTGTGCATTGCACTGCAAGTTCTAAACAAGATAAACATCCACGGCATGACTGGCATTTGGAAAAGAAAAGAAGAAACGAAATAAAAGAAAAATGTTTCTAATTGAAATAAAACAAAAATTTCTGCGGTCTTGTATACTTTTGTTCACTTTGCATTCCACTATCAACTGCCAATATCAAATTGCCATAATAGTGGAATCATCAAATACAATACGGAATAATGGGTGACGGTGTTGTAAGTGCAGGTAGACGAATACAGAGGATGAGAGAAGATATTGATGCACGCAGAAAAGGGGTATACAGTATAGCGTTGACTTAGAGCGAAACTTGGAAATGACAAGGAAATGCCCGGAGAAAAGGGAAATGGGAACGGAGTGCCTCTGAAGTGGCTTCATCAGTATGCAAAATGTACGAGTCACAAGGTGTACGCGTGGCCTTTTGTGTCCTCCATTTGGCTGAGACTCTATCTATATTACCACCGTCTTTCTTCTTACACTTCCGTTTCTCCAACATCCATACTTAGCCACCGTTGTTGCATTGCGCCTGTTTGTGAACACCAAGTATCACAGATGCCACACCGTCATTTTTACCTCTCTCTCTCGTTCTTTCTATCAATTTCATCTACCTTTCTACTTCATATTGCAATTACTCTCTCTATTTAATCTATGTCGTTTACATCATCCACGACTTTCGTCACTGAACAACTACTTAATTTTGCTTCAATTGCCATGTCAATATTTTAACATTCACATACAAAAAATATGTACACTCACAACAATACACATCTAATGGATTCTTAATTCGCATTCAATGCACTTTTTTTTCTTCATCGCGTTGAGAAGTTGACATTTATTATTTCAATGTTTGGTATAAAAGAACATTACGAACATTTTATTCCCCGAATCGCGTAAAAAAAAAAGTAAATAAACAAAATAATTTTCATTTCTTTATAGAGTATATATTCAAAGGAAAGCAATAAAACGACTGTGGCACAGTGGTAGATGAAAACTGGTTATGTGCAGGCACAATTGCCATCTTTTGTCCCTTCTCAACACACACGATTCTCTTTTCACTCTATATTTCTACGCTTCTCATTTCAGATTCGTTTTGCCTTCTCTTTCTCATTCTCTCTTTCAGTTTCACTTCCTCTTTACCCATTCTCCATCCACCAGTTCACCTATCCACAACCGTTTTTTTAATTCTCTGCCTGCTCCTTCCTTTTTCGCAACCTCAAAGCCCAGTAAGTTCTATTTCGGACACATCCCCAACGTATACTACACTGGCGTCCGACCAAATGCCATACCGAGACGTGCACCGCTCTTTCATATACATATATATTATATATCAACTGCATCTCCCTACACAAACAGAAATACCACCATATCAGGATAGGCAAGCCAGAGACGGAGGCAGAGGCAGAAATATACGAGAGATGAAGAGAAGAATAAAAAAAAAATAGAGGGAGGTTTTTGTATATAGGTGTTTGTAACACACCCAACATTTGCTCCAAACGTCCTTTGCCTGTCCTTGATTCATGCTACCTCACTCTTACCATCTATATGTCGTTTCATTTTTATTTTAACTTTTTCGTTTCTTTGCTCTTTATCTTTTATGAGGTAGAGGCGAGCGCATTTTCTCTTACTCTTTCTTTATATATGTATGTATATATATTGTCCGCTGTGCACCAAGCTCAGCGTACCACATTATTGTTGTATAAATCATGAACAACCGCTCTGTGTATATATATATATATGGTAGAACGTCAGAGTGAAAAAGGAAAGAGAGACAGAGAGTCCTGTGTCTTATCCCAACTGGAATTTCAAATGCTATACGCTCTATTTTGTATACATTACCAGACGCTTTACTTCATCCTCTCCTTCGTGTTTCTTCTTTTTATACATATATGTAATATTTATATTTTTGTTTTATGCATGAAGTATATTTATTTGTGATTTAATAATTGACCATTTCGTATTTTGAAAATAAACGAAAAAAATAAATAAATAATTGTTTTTTCCACTTTGGAAAAATTAACATTTATTTTTGAGCAAACACCATCACATGATATTCATTGGTACGTGTTGAATAGAATGATCTCTAATACACAGTATACATAGATTGGGCAGGAAATGATTGCATGGCCGATAGGCGGATATCTAATATCCGCAAGCGTTCGTCTGTGGGCCGAATATCTGAAAAATACGAGAATCAGATAAGCCACGGACCTGTTTGCCAACCACGTATTCGTTTTGTTGCATTTCTCTCTTCCACTCTCCACTCTCTTTTCTCGCGTGTTTCATATGTATGTATACCTTCTCCACTCCCCTCACCAAATCCTTCCCATACTGTCGAATATTATTTGCCATTACTATTCATAGACCCATAAACAAACACATACACACGCTTACCACATTTCCATGCTCGCAATCTTCAAATTGAACTCTCCCACCCTCTCTTCATATATATATATACATATATATATGAATATATTTATACATATTTTATTTATTTATACAGCTTCGAGCCTTTATTCAGCCCGACATTTTTTATTGTTCATAATGTTTCTATGTTACTTTTTATTATTCATATATAAATTGTTGGATGAATATTTTCAAAAAATTTATGCTCTATAAAATTATTAATTGACAAATTTATTTATTTTTATTTCAGGTTTCTTGGATGCGCAGTAAAGATCTTCATATTTTAACAACAAGCAATATAACATTTAGCTCTGACATTCGATTTAGTCCTGAACATATGTCTGGCAGTGACGCGTGGACATTAAAATTGGTGAACGCCCGTAAATCTGACACGGGCACATACGAGTGTCAAGTTAATACAGAGCCGAAAATTATGTACACAGTGCAATTATTTGTGCGAGGTAATTGATAATAATTAAATATTATATATCATATATATATATATATATATATTAGTCTGATGAATGATGTATTCATATCATCAACATTAGACTTTATTACTGTATCTTTAATATCGCTCTCTGATGATCCTCACTATATTTTTCTACCTGTCTCTCTTGATAGCTGTTATACTATATATCGCCCCCCCCCCCCCCCCCACCCCCCTCCTTTTTTTTCCCCGCCATCATTTTTCCACCCCCCCCCTATCCTTAAGAATGATCGATCGATGTAATTCCTCATCTTCAAACTCATATTTCGCTCTCTCATCTCTGCATTTCAGATTCTGACAAGCCAGAGGGCTCTGACGCGCCGCATTCCCAGCAAACCCGAATAAGTAAGTCAACGATCACATTTATATCGTCGACTTTATTATTTTTATCATTCATTTTCATCAATTATGAATGATAAATATGAAAATACAGTGATTGACTATAATTAAAGTTCTTGCTATATCTGGCGATATATATATTCAACATGGAATAATTTATTCTATTGCAAAATAGAATAAATTATAGAATATCTATAATGCAAAAAAATACATACATGGTATATGTACGTATAAAGAAAAAAAAATGTATATAAGAGAGCAAATAATTTCTCGTACTCCTGCAGTCTCCAAATTCTCTATTAGGGTCACTCGAAACGCCACATCATCGATCACGTTTGTCAGTATATATAGGATGAATGAGAGAAGTAGAAAAAATACATGTCTCGGCTGTTCTTGATGCATAGTGTTTCTCGTCTATTTTCCCCTGCCCACCGCCTTTCTTTACCTATGACTTTCTTTCCTTCCATTCATTTCTCTCACACTCACCCTTGCTTCGGATTAATTCCGATGCTTTTGCTCTTTACTCACTCTGGAGTTTCCGTCTAACTGGGGTGAAATCGCCGGCGTCGTTTTTCATTACAACAAATTTATGTATTCTTACAATAAACGTTGTCACAATATACGTATATAATTTTTTGTTTATTTATTTATTCTATTAATTTTGCTCATCATTTATCTGTCTCCAATAAACGTTAATTGCTCAATAAAGGAATATAATTAACCTGTTGAATAGCCAAATTGTTTTTTCCTGTCACTTTGAATTACTTATATGTAAAAAGTTTGGAAATTTTCCATTTCACCTTTTGATTATGAATTCAAAGCTAAATTCAACGGCAAAAAGTGCAGACGCGTCTCTTCTGACACTCTGTGGTCCAGTTCCCTAGACACAAGTAATAATGCATATAGTAATAATAGTATAACGTAATATTACGCCATGGTGGATGCAGTTCCCTGTAGATTAATTTTAGTCCAATAGGATTATCTTTAATCCCACGTAGTACTTTGCCACTTTGAGCCGAGGTGCAGACACCAGAGAATTATTTTTGAGAAATGTATAGGGCATGAAAAAAGGAAAATAGACGACGAGATAGGAAAATAGAATTCAAATAAAAAAAATTGTAGAAAACCGAAAAAAAAAAAAAAAAAATTTAATTTATTTCTGCTGGTGAACATTTTTTTTGGCAATTAACGATATCTGTATTTATAATTCTCTTCCTATTTTCATTTTTTTTTTCTCTTTTGTTTATAATTAATGTTGAGATATTGTGAGTGGTATTGTCCCTACTGAATTCGCTTTGTCAATAATCACGATGACTGACCTTACTATGATTAACCGCAATCCACCCGACCATAATTACAACTTAATGGAATTCGTTGGAACGCCGAGAGCAGCATAGTAGAGAGACAATGAGAAAAATGAAAAAGGAAAGGGATAAAATGAAAGAGAGCGGATAAAGAAGAACAAAGATAGAACGAGGGAGAGAGAGAGAGAGAGAGAGCGAGTGAAAGAGTGAAAAGAAAAGAAATAGAGAAAACTTCATCGACGTAGTTTGTGGCGCGCTTAATGAACATTTCAATATCTCTCTCAACCTTTATTAATTCATAAAACATTTCTCCCTTTTTTTCCTCTTCATTTGTTATTTCATCATATTCCAACGATTTAGTCGATGGAAAGAAAGAAAAAAAAAACATTTCTATCCATCGCGTTTATCATCATAAAATATATTCATCTTTTTACGTCGTCTTCTTATTCTTTTTTTTTTCTTTATTTTGGTGCGTTTTAGGCTATGAAAGTACAGCTCCAGTTGCTGCCATAATGGGACCACGTGAGCAACGGGTGCCATCAGGATCGACGATCACCCTGCGGTGCGTCATTACGTCACCATATCAACCACGACCCATCAGAGGAGCACAATGGCTTCGGGATAACAAACTCCTGACATTCCAGGTAATTGAAGTCACATTTTTGTAAAGAAAAAAAAAATGAATATGTCAATCTTTATCCAATTTTATTTCACTTCATATTCTATTACGTACTATTATTCTATATGATATTCATATTCATGATATATTGTTAGCTAAATTATATTGGTTATATTTATTAGCCGGGACGTGGCGGCATAATCATCGAAACGGAGAGAGTTGCCGGTCGCACTGTTTCTGAGGCAACATTAGCGTCCGTCGCAGTGGATGACGCTGGGAAATATAGTTGTCGACCGACTGAGGGCAAAGCAGACAGTGTTCGTCTAATTGTCGAACAAGGTGAACATCATATCGAATAATTTTTTAACAATTCATTCAATTTATTCTTATTTATTTGTCAGACTTGATACAATTAATTTTTTTTTTATATACATTCAATTTTTACAATACAATGTGCGAAGGTCAATGTCATTATATACTTGCGTATATTCTTAAGAAATATCCATAATCATTCCAAGATAATATTATTATATATGACGTGAACGCTATTTGTCTAGCTGATCCCCTTGAAAGAGGTCGTATGGCGACGACTCATACGAAGCATCGTGCAATAAGTGCGAGAGAGAGCACCAGATAGAAAAAGAATAAAAATAAGGAGAATGTGACGTGTATAGGTCTGTAAGCACACTTGCATGCGAGATTCGCAGGGTGCTCTCTATTATCGTGAATTTTCCTTCGGAAGTTATTGCACTGTGGCTCCTGGGGACGACATTGCATTTTTCCACGACACTCCCATCCACCCTCTTCCGTTTCTTCTCTCCTTTATTCCATACTGCTTCCTCTTACCCTCATATGTGCCATTCCCTCAGTTCTCGTTGCCATTTCCACTTTCAGCGTTGTACCAATGTATACGCAAATACACGAGAATTCACGACAATAAATCACAACTTTGGTTGGACTCATTTCGCAGTTTCGCAGATTTTAAATTTACGTAGTTTTTCAGAGTGAGTGACGCGCTCGGGGTTGTAATATATTAGAAAAATAGTTGAATAATAATATTCAAATAAATAATCGACCGAGGAAATTGATATAACAAAATTTCCGTATAATTTAAACTCAATTGGAATAGCGACTTTTAATATTTTCCATTTTGAATTGGATGTGTTATTATTTTTTTTTTTTTCACTCTCAAAATATCTCATCTTTTCTTGAAAATATATTTCATAATTTATCTTGTTTAATCCTCACGGTAGAAGGGGAAAAAAGAAAAAAAGTATTCGTGATGAAAACAAATGTTTAGAGAGAGGATGAAAGATACTGGTGGTGGTGTCATACAGTTGGAACGAGGAAAAAAAATAAATAAATTTTAACCACGGAAATTTTTTGAAATCATTGTGCTATTATCGTGATGAGGACATACTTGAAATGGCTTCAACTGCTTCAACGACATGTTGGAGCCATTCTAGATGACAAAAACACTCTCTATCGTACCCCTTACCTCCATTACCATCTCTCTGCCTTCATACAGAGCTTTTTGCTAAACACTGCGGGTTTGGTATGCTGCGTTGGAGCTAATTCTTATGCGATCGTAAATAACCTCGTGCATATATCAAAACTTACAACCTTAACCTCTCTGTCTCTGTCTCACACTACCTCTCACCCTCTTCTATACCAATATCTCAGCCTCTTCATACCTCCTCTTCTTTCCCTTCTAACTAAAAAGATACTCGTATGAATTTCCATCTTTTCTCTCTTGTCATCTTTATATTCATCTCCAACCTCCAACTGTCAGATTAAACATACACTTTCACGATAATATTAATTAAGAAACTTAATTACCCTCTCTTACCCTGCGTTTTGCTTGAGTAAATTCAATTTTCCTAATTGCCCCATTGGCGTGATATTTAAAAAAGAAAAGAAAGGCGAAAAATAAAAAAAAAAGAAAGAAAAATTTATTTTTTCTTCTTCTTTTCATGCTATCACACACTTTGTCTTACCCCTTGTTATCTCCATGCCGTGCACCTAACCCCGTTTTCACCACTGGCATATTTTTGAACCCTCGTTATTCTGTCTTCGTTCTTACTACCGCGCGCTCTCCTTTTCAACCCCGCCAATTTGTTGGGCAGGAGGCCATTATACTCGAGCGCGTTGGCAAGACCTGCGAAAAGTTTTATCCACTGCGGACGCGATATTTATTCCACGGCTAGACACATTCGTGATTGTAATGATTATACGTGTATATGCAATGAGTTCAGAATAATGAAATCGATTTTTTCTTTTCATTCGATTATCTGCACGAGAATCATAATATTCCCATACTAGTTATTTTATTTATTTACAACCGCAGGTATTACGCTTTTGTTTTCGCCATTTTAAAATTTACAATTCCATCACAGCTGTGTCTGTTAAATTTCCTGATGTATACAACAATATAATTTCGCAGCCCGAGCGTATCGGTTATACTCACTCGGTCGGCTGTTCTACATTTTCAAAACCGCCCTGTTTGCGTTTTATTGCTTTATTTCGCTGTCGGTTCCTTTCACTACCTTCTCTCCTTTTTTTTTTATTTTCGTACAGTCGCCCAATCACACTCCTCTTTATTTTCTCCGTTCAACCATTATCTCGTAGGGCTTGTATAGACTTTCGAACGTTTCTCTTCCAACAAATTCTATCACGATTCTCACACCCTCAAAGAATAAGTACATATATATATATATATATCTATATATATAGATAGATACAATACTTTACTGAGGAACTTTAACCTCTTTTCAAACCGCACCGTTCCTTCTACCCATTGCTTCTCACTCTTTCAGTATTCTTTATGTTGTCTTCGTGACTCCGTTGGGACCAGCAAGACTTGCGCATTAGTGTAATTGCACTGTTCACCAGTCGATTCTTGAATTTATGGAAGAAGAAGCCATTCTTTCATTTCAAATCGAGCTGAAATACCGTTTATATAACTTATACGTTTATACGCAAAATACTTTTAAGAAAATTGATTTTATTCCAAATTCATTAATTGGATATTGATAATGTTTTTATAGTTTTTTTTTTTGTCGTTTCTGTTTGTTTCAGGTGAACGGACTGAAGCGATGCAACGTGATGCTGGTTATGCTACATCACGATGTGCAGTTCAAAGTAATCGATACGGTTTATTGGCGTTTTTTATTGGATTTATCATGTCAATGAAAATATTTTCTACGTTTTAAGTAGAAAATTAAAATTCACCAGCAATTTTCAGTATTTTTCCCACACATATTCTCTGATAGGTAATTTACGTTAACAGTAATAAAAATAAAAATACTATAGGGAGAAATTTTAGTTGCAAATAAAGCTCATGCAACTGTATGTAAAATAGAAAAAAGAATTATAAATATTTTATGAATGTCACGCAGCTTAAAATTTAAGAGATGATAAAAAAAAATAGGATTTTACTAAAAGATGAACTGTGTGGGTTATGCGAAACTTGCAGAAAATATGATTAATTACTACGGTTAAATGGATGCTAAAGTTTTTCATTCATATTTTCTGCTTCTGTAGAATTGTTTATTTATTTATTATCATTTACTTTTTTTTTCTTTCTTTTATTTCTCACCGTGAGTAGAATGGATATATCATCATTGGAATATTTTTTGCCGCTCTTGCAACGTTACAATTAGTGAAGTAGGTTGTAATATTTAATATCAGCAACATGAAAGAACTTGAAAAAAGTAATTTTATGTTTTATATTACTTCTCGAAGTAAAGAATATCTGACTTTAATGCAATTTATTTTGCGTATTTATACATTTTTCTGTTAATAATTACTTTCCAAATTAAAGTTGATCCAATACTTTTCTCAGTTTTTTCACATGGCATTAATCTTTCATTGCATAGACATGAAATAAAACAAACAATAAAGACATGAATAAACAATGTAGAACTAGCCGAGAACAATGATGCCAAATATAATGTGGTAATACTTCTTACAATTCTGTTTTTGTATCCCTCCTCTTCTCGTGACGAAACCACAGCGACCATTTTCGTATTGAGAATTACAGTAACAGATACAAAAACCAATAGTGAAAGTAGCAATTCAATAATTGAGTGTCACAGAAAGGTTCACGCATCTGGCATCGACTCCTCGCCACTACAACTTTCTGTATATACTTCACCCATTTTTATGAGACGTTAAAAAAAAGGAAATAAAAAAATATATGAACAGTAATATATTTTTTTTTTTCATTTTTATATTATATAACCGTAGACATTGCAAAAAATAAATATGAAACAAATAAAATATTTCTGGTATAAAACTGTATTGCATAAATATTTTCATATTTTATTGGAATTTCGCTTACAGCATTTTATTCGTATTTCCTTCTTCAATAATATTTCAAATGAAACGAATCATTTGGCTGAAATACCACGTATTATAATCTCACGATCCAATTTGCATTTTCGTTGATTACATCAATGTGTTCACAGACGAATGCACCAAGAATTCAGGCACGATTTTACCCATTGCATTATACAGGCCGATCACCGTAAATCATTTTATACATGTGATCATTTCAAATGTGTTTTCACAAATGTATATTTTATTACCACGAGTCTTGTATTGCAGTGATGAGGAAAAAATGTCTTTATCCATATCATCTCTTGGCTCACACAAAAATAATACAAAGTGTGCAAAGAGGCTCCAACCCCCGCCTTCCTTTTACTGCGAGAGACAATGTATACTACTCATAATGGCAGCAAGGAACGAGTTAGGTACATGGGTGGCTGCTTGACCTAATCCTGTACTCAAGCTTAGAAACACAGTAGCACCTAGGCAAGTATACACTCATATATAAAAAAAAATTCTTCCCTGTCACTCACACGATAAAAATCCCTTGTGCAATTAATTCCCTGTACTTCATTCCATCTCCACGATGTTTCACGTGTAATATTCATCATCTAGATCCACGCATGGACAGAAAAAGAAAGAAGAAAGAATGGAAATATAAAGCAACCGAGTATGTTAAAAATTCAGAAACAATTTTCAGAATTTTAATTTAAAAAATATTAATTTAAAAAATTTACAGAATATCCTTCAGTTTGGAATATTCAGTCGTGTGGGAATTCATGAAGTATTTCATATGGTTTAAATTGAGCGATAATGATTTTAGTAGGGGGAATGATGACAATTAAGTACTGAAAGTGCGGTATTAAATATTGCAAAATTTACAGTTATGGGCGGTTGTATAGTACTCGTGAATCAACATGTTTTATTATTATACAGGCGAGCTGTGCGCACACAGAAATAGCACACATATTTGTGTTTTGGGGGAGACAGTGGTGTGTGGCGAGCATGCAAGGTGAAAATTGGAAAACTCCATTGTTCCATAAACAAAAATGCCTCCACACACTATCTCTTCCACCCTCACTCGTTCACTCACTTTCTCGCTTGCATGCGACATATTTTTCCGTATGCAGGTCTCTAAACTTCAGTTGTTCCCGCTCTAAATGGAAGATTAGTTTATGCACAATGCAGAAGATTCATATCGATAGCAAATGATTTATTCTCAATTTCATCAAGATAAATGAAAAAAAAAAAGCCGGGACAATTTTTTTGCATAACTATTGAAACGATTTTGGATAATGTTATTGCTTGTGAAAAAAAGCAAGAATAAATAGCTATGAACTGACCATTTAATTTCATATTTCTCCAACGATGTCGATGTATTTTTTGAGGATATTTCACTCCTACACAACATAAATAAACATTTTCCAATGTATAAACAAATATATAATTGAAATAAAAAATAGTTTTGTCGATAAAAAAATTGGAACCATCTTGCTCGTTGGCGCAATTTAATTTCGCAATAACAAATAGCGTGGCCGGTAAGCTCAAATAGCTTCCAGCTATCGAAAAACAATTAAACCTGTAAAATATCGGCGAACACAACTTCGATGGACGGCTGATATAGTATCAGAGCAAACGAATGAACGTGGAGAGTGGGAGTGAGTGCACGAATTTGGATAAAGAGAAAGGACATAGCGAACGAGGTGGCACTATAGAAATATATTTGGGTGAATGTGCATGATTATTCATTTTTGCTACCGGTTATTCTAGTTAAAGCATTTTTCATACAATTTTGCGCGCAGTCGTGCATACCACATATAACGTGAAATTTATTTTTTATTTTCTTCTTTTCATTCAACATTAATTATTTTTTTTTTTAATTTCTTTCCCGGGTATTGTCTACACGCAATTCAGGATATACAGTTGTTGAACAATGAATGTGATGCGTGCACACATACATATGTTTCATGCAACTGTTTGTATGATAAATTGTGAAAATACTTTTAATTATCCCCAATTATTTTCAATCACGCGAAATTGAAATAAATAGAATAATAAATGTTCTCGCTGATAAATGCAATTAATGAAGCAGATAAAAAAAATTTATGTATTTCACAAACATATTTAATTTTACAAAAACAAATTAAGTATGTATTCCTTGTTTTTTCTTTTTGTTTTGTTCTTTTTTTTTTTTTTTTTTTTTTCATTAAACGAATGAATATTCAAAATTCCAAGTCTCGAGGTGACTGGAGAGAAACTGTACGAAATATCTTGGTGTTGCCACGATGAAAACTGCTCCTCCCCATTCTATTCTCATCTGCCTTCTGACTGCCCACTTTTCTCAGACGAAGGAGAGGCTTCATAATTACATACCATGGTGAGCAATTAAATTAATTCTTTTGCACCCCCGTATAGCTGGACTTTTTTATCCATTCTGACTCCTCGCTTCTTTCCTCGGTGCATTTTCTTTTAAAGTCGTTCGCCCTTTTTTTTCGCCACCGGATTTTTATTTAATTTTTGCTTGAGGATTTGTTGTTAAAGCAAGGTATTATATTTCATTGGAGGTAGGAGGTTTTGCATTAGAAAATAAATTGACAATTACTCACTCGTTATTTCATTTTTTTTTTTAATTTTTTTTTTATAATCATTACATTTATTTAAACAGTAGTGTCACGTCAAGAGATATTTTTTATTTTACATTATAGTAACCATATTTTTTTTTCTTTTACAATCATTCTTCCATAATTAGTTATTACATCATTCATTACACTTATTTGTTTATTTTTTATTTTAAATCATTCCTACAACATGATACACAATTGCCAGTATGAACGTTTTTATGTACAATGCACAGCTAATAAATTTTTGTTTATTCGTTTAATTTTTCTATAAAATGTGAGACGATAAAATTCCCGTTATGATGTTGATCTATCGCTCGAAGCTATTTTTACAATGTTTCACGAGATTCCTGTCTCGCTTTCACACTTGCGCTTCCTATTATTTTCGATGCATTTTTTTTCCTCATTGGCGCAAAGCTTCTGCATTAGGTGTCTGATCGATCAATAGCTATCACGTCAACTCCAACTCATTATAAGTGAGAATGATGATAAAAATAAAGAAAATAAATCAGCACAAGAAGAAGAAGAAGAAGAAGAAGAAGAAGAGGAAGAAGTAGAAGACGATGAAGAAGATGAGGGGGAAGAACAGTGTCATGCTGTCCAATTAATAAATTTATAGTGGAATGTAATACGATATAGCCTTGTTATTTTCCACATGAATAAATTTCAAAACAAAACTCTCATGTCATCTAATTCTTCTTCATCCTTTTTCTAATCTCACTCTTTTTTTTATTTTTCCAATCACTTCATCTGCCCATCAATTCATTTGAATGAATTATGAAATAAAATTTTGCCGCCAAATATTTTTATTGAGAAAGAGAATAGAAGGCCATGTGAAAATTGCGTGCTACGTTTTTATCCCATTTATTATACTATTCCAATCTATTATGCATGCGTGTATATTTTTCGATGCTTCCCTTATAATTCACATTTTCGTAAAAACTATATGAAATAAAATAATACTGATTAAATGAATATATGATATATGTTACATTAATTTTATTCGTTTTTCTCTTCTTTCTTTATATATAACTGGCTTTGGTTTTTATTTTTCTCCCATTATTATTAGTTATAATTTTTTTTTTTCCATTTTTATTTTTTACTATTTTTTAATGGAAAACGAAGCCCCTGAAACGTCAAGAATTCAACAGTCTTTGGGAATATTTAGCTCCTTGAAGTGCATTTTGTTTTTATTTATAAAAAATCTATACATTCTAAAAGTAAAATCTGTTAATATTTTCATATAGATTAAATTTTCAATTAATTTTTACGATATCGCACTTATTCTTCTGTTCATTCACCTAGATTAGATTTTATATTTTGTTTCATCTCGGTTTCATTTTACAATCTATTGATTAATGTTACATTAACAGACTAGTGAATGTCGTATAATCATTTGATTTTTTTTTTAATTTTCAAACATTTACTAAAAATGAAATAAATAAAATTATATTTATTTTATAACTATCTAACGTTCCAATTTTTAATTGAAAGTGCCATATTTATTGATCATAATAATAGAACTTTTGTTTGATTTTGCTATGCATCGCATATTCAACAACAACATTCTTCCAATATACAACCAGCAAATGATTAATTTAATATTTATATATATATATATAAGGGTATTATATATCTGTATAGTCTACCATATTCCTCTTCTCGTTCGCATATTTTAATTTCGAACTCGACTTTCTATTCTTTTTCTTTGAATTTTCTGTTTTTGATTGTTCGTATTTTTTATTTATTTTTTCATTTTTCATGCTCTGTTCACGCATGTGTTTTTTCCCATTTTAATATTTGCAGATAAAAATGTAAAAAAAAATATTGCCACTGACATTTGATGCTAATGCATAAAGAATAATTACAGTATAAAATCATAGTAAGATTGGAATAAAAAAAAATGTTTTTTCAATGCGCATATAGCTCTAAAACACATGAAGACTAATTTTTTTTATTATCTCACAGCTACGTTCATTCTTTCATTATTTTCATCTTCGTATATTTTTTTTATTCATATCACTATCCACACACATACGTGTATGCAGAGGGAAATTTCATTTTTTATTTTACCCATTCTCGCACATTTGACATGCACCGTTGAATTCATCCAATAACTTGCTCGTTAGTTTCGTCGGGCACTATATCCAATTGTATCATCATCGAATCGTTATCGTCCATTAAATCAATCATGAAATTCAATTTTATCAATTAACTACTCCTCCAATATTTTTTTTCCCCCTTTCCCCCTCTTAAATATAACATTTTCACTGTACAACACAATTCAATTCAGTTATTTATTTTTTTTTATTCTACTGATAAACTTACCCATTTACAGAGAAATATACTTCTGCGGCTGACAATCTGTGTCCATTTCTCATTCCCTGAAATTCTACGTCAGTAGCCACTTATTATCATGCCTTTCCGAATTTTGTCTATATTTTTTTATTTTTTTTTTCTATTTTCATTCTCATCAATGTATTTTTGAATTTCTGATTTATATAAACATCCCCCGTGCAAAATATGATGGATACATACATGATACTCGTCTTAACACTCATATTAAAGAATATTTAGGCATAATAATCGATTGTAATTTCAATTAAACCAATAGGAGCATTGATGATAATTAAGTTTTATTTTATCCATTTATTTTATCGGATAAAATTAATGACAAGTCCCATTTTAGTTATCATCTCAACTCACCACAATTATTATTCATTTTTAGGCCTACTAAATATCCAATATATTCGTTCATCTCAGCGAATTTGCCACAAGTAATGTTAATGTTGCAAGCAGAATTGTTGGCGTCACACCGCAGCTTCCCCCATGCTGCATTGCCGCTGGATGTTCACCTGAAATTGAAAAAAAAAAACAACTCTCCAATTGTTTTTTGCTCAAACCATAAATTTATATTGAAAAATAGTTGATCTAATTATTTGAAAGAAATATAAAGATTACTATCAAATTATTATTTAGTTTAATAACTCGTATAATTAAGTAACTCTGTAGCAACTCGATCGTAAAATAATATACATTTTAAATGAAAGCCTTATATAATCACTATTGAGATAAATAATCGGCGGACTATTGTGTGGAATGGAAGAAATTGTCCTGAAAATTTGTAACGTCAGTAAGTGCAATTGAGTGAACGCATTTCATATGTATATACTGGTATATGTATGTATATATGTACATGTATGAATGGAAAATTGACCGAGCAATTGGTCGGTGGGGGGGGGGGGGAGGGGCAAGTCTGGATGTAGAATAAATTTGCCTAGTATTCGATTTTGAAATCGCGAACGCTATCGAATAATGCATATTATAATGTAACCATAGTCAGGTGGGAGTTTTCGGTGAGAGAAAGAGCTGTAGCTGTTGGAAAATTGTCAATACATACATGAATACCATATAGGCAATGACTGTAAGGTGGTTATTATTATATGTGTAAGAGAGACAAAGAGTAAATGAGAGAAAGTGTCTATGTGAACGAAGGAGGAGAAGGAGGAGAGAAGTGGAATTAAAATTAATGCGACGCAGTTCGTCTGCATAATTAATTTAGTTCATGTGGATATGTCGCCACATTGGTCATTGATATTATTTGAAACATAGCTGATTACACTATAAAATTGCCCGCAAATTTCAATTATTTTGCAATAAACTTGGTTCTGTGCATATCGAAATGGTATATATGCAAGGGAATGGTGGAATGGAAAAGGGATAGAGTGGGAGGTATAGTGCAGTCGAGTGGCTTTCCGCCATAGCCACGGCACGTACGATCTGCCGCATTAGCGCTATTACGAATTGCGTATCGTTCTCATTCAATTATAATTTTATTCATCTCTCACAATTATTTTCCATAAATCTTTGTAATAACTTTTTTATTCACAATTTAATAAATCATATAGCAATAAACGAATATATATTTTTGTTGGTATTGTCAAATATTGCAATATAAAAATGTTCAAGTCCATTGGAAGTATTAAATTCAATTAAGTTGAATTGAACAAATGTATTGATTAATTGCAAATTATATATAAATATCCATGTTGATTTTATGAATATAACAATTGTGTATATAGAAAATTGTCGCTTGACTTTAAAATTGTGTGGTGAATAATTAAATAGAATAAATTTATATAAATTATGAGATGATATTTAAGCTGGCACGTAATAACATATGTCAAAGAAATCGCTTACCATTCAACACGTGGACCATTACGCTGGCGGGATTGGCATTGCTTGGAATGCAGGTATAATTTCCGCTGTCGCTCGATCTTGCCTGTGTCACCAGTAGCTTACTCGTCGTACCGCTCTCTGTCTTCTCTGTTTCCAAGGAAACACCGCCCCTATGATGAACGCTGGATTATCAAAAATACTTTCGTATCCTCACCATTTATCATTTTTTGTTTATTTAGTTTATTAAATGAAGAAATATGAATGAACGAAATAAATGAATAATAATGATTATTTATTTTTTTTTTGTTTATATCACGTTAATGTACCTGGGACTGTCGAAATCTACAATAGCACTGCCATGATGCCACGTGACACTGCTCGGCGGTGTACTTTGAACATTCACCGTACACGTAAGACTTATCGTGCTACCTTTCTTCACATAAACATCTTCCGGCCCAAGTATTTTAGCTTGTGCCGCTGTAACATCAACAATATTAAACAAACTGAGATTAAAATTGAGTTTTTAATTCAAATCATGGCAAATAACAATTATAAAGTCAGTTAAAATATTACGGATTGATCACAGTATATTGTAAATTGATGCAGGTATAATATAATTATTGTTGAATGAACATTTCAATGCAATTACTTATTAAACATCGAGAATAGAATATGAAAAAGATGTTGGAATATGAAATAAAATTATGATGGCCCTTTCACGTATATTTCCCCAGGCGTTTCAGCAACAGCATATACAATTTATGATTTGCAAACAATCGACTGCGATGTCTTGTTTCAACCCATCAATATTTCTTTGTGTATTTTTTTATTTTTCTACAACTATATTTTTTTTTGTTTTTTTTTGCAGTTATTTTTTTATTCTCCAAAGTGGTGTGAGTTCTTATCCGGAAGTTATCGATCTTCAGGATGACCGCAGAAAACCATTTATCGTAGGAGTATAACGACCTGAATAACGTCGACGAATCGTATCGCTCATTCAGCGACTTTGTATCGTTTTCATCAATACAGTTACTCAAGCTTCACTTATTCAACCAAGCGTATCGCAACTAAATGTATATATACACACGTAAAAAAAAAAAGAAAACAATAAAATACAAGCAAACAGCTATCTTGAAATTGCAATGAAATGAAACATTTAATTAAACAGTATTATTGCTAGGTAATAAAACTACAAAAAATATTTAATGACAATCGATAAGTTAAGTTATTTGTTGTTTAATGAACATCCTCATTGGTAAATTCTAACCTGAATTGAATCTCCGTCGAATTGCATTCGGCTTGGCGTCAAGTACTGGGTCAGTCACTGTCGTGCGAATTAAACAAAAAAACAAAAAAAAAATATGTAAAAGATAATGGAGTTAGAAAATTTATATGAAAGTGAAAAAAAAAAAAAAAAAAATGACAGAGACAGTTCTCACCCAAAAAAAAAAGAAAAAATTAAAAAAATTTGGGAATATATTTTTTTTTAAATATATGGGGGAGAAAGATTTTTTAAAATAATATCGAGAGAATATTGGAACAAGCATTGAACAAGGAAACTCATTTGTCTTGTGCATATATGTGTATATGTATATACCCAGCAATGCAAATTACTTGCCAACTCTCGTAGCTGCACAACGACTCGCGCTAGATTTCACGCGCAAATATTGATAGTCTCCGCTCTCTTCACCCTATTGGATCACTGAATTGTGCAATGAAAGGGATGTGATGGTACGAGATAGGAGGGGAAGACTCGTGCTTGTGCAGATTGACTATGGGTAAGTGAGGAAGAGAGTGAAGAATACAAAGGATGGAGTTTGCTCTCTGGGGTTAAAGGTGATGTCGAATAACATATAGATGTGTTGTTAGATGGGTAAGGAAATACAAAACCGTGGTTTAGCAGTTGAATTAATCAGTGGATCCAACATAACGATCCTATAAATTCACATCTCAATCAAACGTCACCAAATTCTCTCTAAAGCTCCAATACAATCACGTGCTTCAATTCAAACAATAATAACACATTTCGATTTGCCAATATAAATAAAAAATAAGAGATTGATCGTTAAATAAATGAAATGTTTAGATCAAGTATTTGTCTACTTAGGTCAATGATTATTTTGTTTGATTAGCGGGGGATATTTCTATTTGTTACTATTTACCTTCAACTCTCAGCGCAAATGCCATCTTCATCTTTGGCTCAGTATTTACTTGACACTCATATAAGCCAGCATCTCTTGGTTGAACGTAAGTGATTATCAGCCGCCACTCATCGCTACCCTCCGGGTGTTTTACCGAAAATCGCGCGTCGCCAGTATATGTTATTGTTGCTGATGTCAATATATGCATGTCTCTCATTCGCATCCAAGATATCTGCAACAAACATACACAATACATTAATTTCAATAATAATTTCAATTCATTCGCTATTTTTCAAATCAATTTCTCGTGTGTATATATCTATGTATATGTGATTGAAGTAATTGAGAAATTACGATTTAATATTGAATGATAATAAAAATGAATGGCGACACGTATTGCTGCAGTGACGAAAGAATGAACGAAAAAAAAAATAAAAAAATCATCGGGGAGTGTTGGGCATTTATGGAAGGCGTTAACGCTCGTCGTTCAGCCAACCCCTGGCAATTATAAATGAACGTGCCTGCGACCCAAAGTCTTTACTATTCTATATATATATATATATATATATACTTATGATACTATAGTACATTTTACAACCAAATCCCTCTTAGCTAACTTTCTCGTCCCAATACACCATTGATTTTTATTTATAAGTGGCAGAAAACCTTCGATTGCAGTTGTGAAAGCATCGTTGAACGTATGTTCAAGGTATAGATGATAAAAATAGTCTTGGCGGGCTCATTAATTACGTTCTATATGGTGAAAAGAGGTTTCAAGAGTCACGTCGTTTCTCAGCCACATTTTTTTTTTTCGTGTTTTTGCTTATTTTTTTATTTTTATATTTCCCTCGTCCCTCTTCTTTTTTCTGAATGCACTCGACACTCGCACAAGTGTAGCCAAGTGTGTGTAAGAAGTGGTCGACAGACAGACGGCAAATGTCTTGGCGAATTTTTTTTCTATTTTAAAAATGTTGCGCTCCATCGTTTTTCCGTGTTTGCTAATTGTTTTTGCAAAGTCCATTCTCGGCATCGTTAGTCAGTAACAAAAAAAAAAAGTAAAAAAAAAATAAAATTAATAGACGTATATTTCACCTGTCTGTCTATATTTAAATACAATAGATACTTTTTTTGTCTTTTTCTTTCATTTTTCAAGGAATAATTCTAGGAAAAATGGTTAATAATAAAATTCGACAGAGCCAAGATAATTTATATTTATATTTGAACGTTCGCATTTGACATTACGGGAGGTGAACTATTAAAATGTAAATTTAAAATACGCTTTCTATGTCTTTCAACATCCGGCCTTCCCTTAAGGTACAGTGTGGAAGTGCTATGACCACAATTCCCTTCTATATTTCTACTGCCTCTCTTTTACTCTCGCACTCTCGCTCTCATTGTCTCTGTGTTACTCATCCGGGAAAAAGAAAGGTTATCATATCATCGTGCTTTTCATATTATCCACTCTCTCGTAACCCCAGGGCATATTCCTCCAGAGGGTAAAATTAAATATCTCCTGTTCCTCTTATTTTTTTTTCTTTGCTTTTCTTTCGTTCTTTTCGTCTTGTCTTCCTTAAATCTCGCTCACTTCAAACACCCTCGGGACTCTTGGATTTTTCCGTATATAATTCTTCTCAAATCTCACTTGGCCAAATTTCGTAGCCTTATCCATCGTGTTCTCTCTCCATCTCTACCTCATCTACTCACAATATATTATCCTTATTCATTTCATACTTTCTCCCATTCACTCTTTCGGACAACAATCTTTTATTTCATGACGCACTGCGAAGGACCCACACTAATATCATCCAGTTGTGTGTCAGCTTTATTCCAATGTCATATTATTTTCAGCACAATAGAGCTTATATAAACGAGAATAATGTAACTTCATTCACATAAATGAAATATAATGATGAGTGGTATGAGGCTAGCGAATGGATCTAACTAACACAAATATTAAATATTTATTGAGATATAAAACGAAAGATGGTGCGATAAAATAGATATTATCTTGAATATAAAAATTTATGAAATTGAATTGATGTCAATTAAGTTATAAGTTCTAAAACTATGTTACAGTATGTAATTTAAGGTAAATATACCATTTTCACCTCTATTTGGCAAGTGGTGAATGTCGACGATGATGATGACGAATAAGAAATAGAAAGGACAAGAGCGTGAGTGAGGAAACTGCCGAAGCTTGGAGTATTAAGAGTTGCCATTTTCTGCTTAGGTCAACTCCAAAGAGTACGTTGAAATGTTGCTTTCCATTTTACCCATTACATACCAGTTGCCTACCTATATTCGCTCGGCATGAGTCTTCATTTCCTTTTAATTTAACCTAGAAAATGGGAGGGTTGCACTGCTCTGTATACACATTCATATTTATATATACATATACAAGCAACTATACTATACATTTATTATAAATGTATATAAAAGTGAATAAAGAGGGAGTTTTGAACATAAGGCGAAGAGAGATGATGAAATCGGGTAAAGGATACATTGCAATTTAAGCGAAGAAATATAAGCACCATTGAACGAACTCAAAGAGGGAGTTGAACGAATTTCCGGAAAAGCGAAACGAAACTCCTTCAGAGAATATTTTCCAATTCTTGAGACAACTTCGCTCTTTCTCTCTGTAGTTTTCACTAGGATTGCTCTGTATGACGTTGCCCCTCCCTCCATCCGCCTTGCAATTCTCTACGAATCCAAAATGGAATCGTTCTCGTCATTTCATTTTCATTTTTCTCTTGAGCTCATGGTGAAGATTGTCGTCGATTTATATTAATAGCTTTGCAAAAAGCCATTTTCGCGCCAGAGCGATTTGAGTCTTACCTATGCTATATCATACTATTGATATGTTTTTATCTATTTTTCCACCGTATTCGTGTACTTATCCACGTATACGTGTGTGATATGGATAAAAACAAATACATGTAAAATAAACTCGAGTTATTTGTTGGTTTATTCTTTGTTTTTGTTTTCTTATTCATTTATTTATATTTTGCAGGGTTGGAATTTACTTTGGTTGGTTAAAGTCGACCGTGATTTGGTCTACCTTGCACGTACCACTTATTGGCTGAATGCCGAATGCACGCAATCGCCAGATTTATGGAGCCATTCTCAACAGTATACACCCACATTGGACCGCAACAGAGGTTGTGAGAGGACACGGCTGGGGGAAGAAAAGGGAATTGGAAATGAGAATGAGAACAGCGATTTGCCACGGGGAATATCAAAGAGTACGAAACAATGCAACGATAGTTGTGGAGGTAGAAAAATTGCAAAATACTTGAGAGAATTGTGAGGGAATTGGTGAGGAGAGGTATAAGTGGAGCACGGAACGTTGGTTAAAAAGTGGGAGATGAAACGTGGTGGAAACTTATTTATCGGTGGCTTTCGACGTAACTTGATTTACGACATACCCAGGGAATAAATAAACTTCTCAGCTACGTATATACACACACACACACACACACACACTAACATATATATATATACAGCAGCGTTGAGTTTTGCTCCAAGTGTAGAGTGACCAAGTAAAAAAACAATATTTTTCCATGTAGGTAAAATTTATATTACCATCATAACTGACTTTAATTTAAATATATGTTTTTTAATTGAATGCGAAAGACTATGCGGTAAAAATATGAGGCATTAATTGTTTCCTCGATTGATGTACCGTTTTCTTCAATTATGTATATATGTATTTGTGTGCGTACACAATGAAGAGACTGAGAATGAAATATACGAGATGATCCAATGCAGGGCTGTTCTCAGCTGCTCGAAATATATGGTTCCATGGAGATAAGAAAAAAAAATTGTGATAATAAAAAAATAATGAAATGTCGTTAATGTAGAGGCTCATTAACGTTAAGATATCATCAAGAAACCGAGAATTTCTTTCTATTAAACGCGATCAATTTAAATGAATTCTTTATTCTATCACACCCTACAGTAGGTAATAAATTAATAACAATATCAACATCATATTAAATAATTCATGTTTGCATATAAAGAGGTATATAAATTCAATTTACAACACAAATATCAATGGTCAT
>CAJUYH010000134.1:88827-103870 GCA_910591685.1 Galerucella tenella | reverse complement strand
TTTTTTTTTTTTTTTTTTTGCTACCATTTATATTTTCGAGATACTGCAATTAGACCTTACCTAAATTAACAATTTGAATTGCAATAAATCCATTTAAATAAAACAGCCAGCTTTTTAGCTTACCTTTTATGAAACACCGGTGAAGTAAAGAGATGGCAGGTCGTTTAATATAAATAATAAATTAATATACAATATTAACAATGAAGAAAATAAATTCCGACTTTTTCTTCTTCTTCTTCTTTATTTCGTCTTAGTGATTATCTCTCATTCATTACCGGATTGTTTTCTTTTTTATTCCAGTCCTTCAATGGTGTGAAAATATTGAATCAACGTGACGAAAAACACGTAAACATAAAATATACTGCTGTCCAGGCTCATCCGATTTCACTCTCAAGACCCACATAACAAATTATCAAGTTTCCATAACATCTCGTAAATGTTGTTTCAATCGCCATTGCAATGCAACGGCCCCGGGGCCCATAAATTTACCCGATCAATCGTCCTCGTACATCGTTCCTACACCGAGCAAATTAATTATAACTTCCGGCACTTTTGCCCCGACTAACCAACACGTCTAACAATATATACACACACATAAACGTAATTTTTTTTCTTTCTGGTTACCTTCTTCAATCGCTCTATTTATTTGTATTCACCGACTTTTCAATTGTTATCTTTGGGTTTTTCAGTTTTTGTTTCCTTCTCTCTGTTGTCTTCACCACTTGCAACAACACTTTTTCACTCTCACTCTCTTTTTCTCGATACACGATTCGACATCAGTATATAATTTCGCACACAAACTGATGATGTTGCGGTATATATTAATCGTTCGATCCACTCTGCCAAGGGGGGCCCCCAAAGAATACTATCGCCACGATATATATATACACACACACACACACACACACACACACATATATATATATATATTTGTGCGCACGGATGGGGCGTTTTAATGTCCGTATCCGTGCCAGTCGGTGTGTCGTGCAGACCCTGGCTCGTGTAAGTTAGTAAGAGAGAGAGAGAGAGAGAGAAAAGGAGATGAAAAAAAAAAAAAAAAAAACAGTGGTATACAGTGATAGAGAAAGAGAAGCCTGTACAAGATAGAGAGGTATACATATACCAGTTGATTTTCTCACGCCGCGATTTCCGTTCGTATTTTAACCACTCACCCGCGCATTTATTTATCATCAACCCACATATCCAATGTCCAATATACATAAACACCCTTACAGGTATGTGTGTTGTCTATATATGTATATATAAAGTATAAATATAACGTTATAATTTGCACATAACCACTCTATCAATTGTTCATTGTACAGTTTTACAATTGAAATTTTTCACTTTTGTATTCGGTCATATTTGATATTTAATTTGAAATAACTCTCATTAACAGTGCAATTATATATAAATGCATAATTGTTTATATTATTATTATTGTCATTGTTATACAGATGAATAAATAATAATGTGGCAGTGTGTATTGATGAAGATGAGAGATAGGTTAAAGTTGGCTGGTCGCGCGATTTAGACTGTCGGTTGCATAGGCAGTAGCGGCAGACGCAACCGTATTAAACTTGTAAACTATATATATATATATGTATATATGCATGTATATATAGATGATATACACATGTATGTAACTCGTGTGGCAGCTAAAAACAAAGATGGCGCGATGCTGACAGAGCGAATGGGCGCGAATGGAACATAACTAGTATTTAGTGGTCGCGCATTGTCGAATTGATTGTCTGTTTTATACATTGTGACCAACACATGTATATGGAAGAGGTGAAGATGTGTTGGATTGTATGCGAGCGTATATAAGCACTTGAATCCGTTATAGAAACCCTTGTCACTGCTATATATATATATATATATATATATATATTGTGTCGAGATGTATTTGTTTTGTTCACTAAGCTTCTATTTATCGCATGTTTTTTACTTTTTTTTTTATCTATCACTTTCGATAATACTGTTATGAGGTCATATTTATATATATATTACTGTTGATGTGAATTGCTGTATTTATTTTTATGCTTTTGTATCTCAGTTGTATTGTATTGTATCATTATATTTAATTCTTTTTTATTATTTGTTTGGACGCGAATGTTTTATAGGTAAAGCATGACAATGAAATTTATTTTAAAGGAGCGATGAGTTTTAAGTGTGGTTATGTCAGTGGCGCTATCAGCATAAAATGATTGTTATCTGATTGATGTGTGTTAAAGACAGAGAGTAAAAGGTATAGCAATATTTGTTTTATTTCATATTGCATTTTGACTGTAATGTAATTGTTGTTTTATTATCGACGAACATTTGGGAATGAAAGTGCGCCGACAATATGGCGGATACTGATGAAAATTCGAATTAGTATGTAAAAATTGTATATGTGAAAACTTTGTGGAATTTTAATGTGTATATATATATATATTATACTAGTAGAAGGCGGATAAATGCATATGTCTCGAAGATTTGCGGATGGAAATTATACGTTTTGCGTGGATTTATATGAGAGATACGATTGGTGATGCTGTTGTGAAGCGGACTATAAATAACTCGTCGGCAATATAACCTCACTCTGAGAACGGAAAGTAGTTCGCCTTCGGGATGAGGTTCCGCAACGAATTCTTTGGATTGTTTTAACGCCGCGCGTGCTATGCTATACATACAAAATGAAACTTTTACAAACGAAAAAAGAAATTCTCTTTTGTTTTTGCGGTTATTGTTCGAATAATTGGTCCACAAATTTTTGATTTAATATATAACCGTAGGGATATTTCTAATACGGCAGTTAATAAGATAAATTGATGAAAATTATTTGAATAATGAATTAAACAGGCAGAATGCATAACAAGCTGATGAAGATTGAGCCATTGGAGATTGCAATTCCGCTTATAAACCAGTTCACGCTGGCGTCAATTGAAAATTGTGTGGTGTCCAACAGGTATAAAGTATTACATTTTTTTCGAGGATGTTATTTGCTCATAATTCAATTTTGTAATCTATTCAATGTACAATATATATATCGCAATACTAACAACTCGCTCTACATCTTTCTAGGTAATTAATGACAAGAGAGAAGGAAAGAGAACTATTTAATATTAATATTATATTCTCGTCAATATGTGTATATATATACACTTGGTTGTAATATATTTTTGCGTTCCAAGTTTCATCAACCTCTGCAGTTAGTTACATCGCAATGTTGTGTTGATTGAACTTAAGTAATTTATCGCCCAACAAGTTTTTCTCTTTCTAAAGCCATCGACATTAATGAACTCAACACATTGAAGAGACGCCGTTCAGTGCGATGAGTATATATATATATTGGTTGCGATCTGGCATCCAATTGATCTCCATTGTCTTTGCTCTTTCTTCGATAGTAGTCACTTATCGATGACGACGCTATCATTGACTTATATCTTTTATACACAGACGCGATTAATTGAATGAAAATACAACGGAATGGAGTACAGTTGTTATGACATAATTGTTTTTGAGGATGAAAATTAAATAGAATGATGAAATAATAAATGAGGAGTCAAGATCGCAATGATATATAAATATTGTAATATTTATATTTTACCGCAATGACGTACACACGGCTTATTGCAACATTTCGGAGAAGAGAATTAGACACAGAATGGGAAACAAAAAAAAAACGTGAAAAACAATATTGTTTTTGTGTATTTATTACGCATGTGAAATGCAGCTATGTGATTAACGTGTGCTGCAATCTATAATATTTTTCAAATCACGTCGCGAGTAATAATAAATCACGATGATATGATGTTAATGCAAATATCTGCTTTTTTTTCTTTTTTTTTTCTATAATCATTGGAATTCTCAATTGATCATATTGATTTTCATTATATAAAAATGATCAAGTATTGCAAAGTTAATTTACTATTTTTATTGCAGTGTATGGATAAAATCAGGAAGTGTCTGATTTAATATGTGGAAGGAAGAAGTGAGTGAGAATTTTAATGGACAACAGTCTACAGCAGATTGATGTATAACTTGAAATGATTATAATAATTTTATATATAAAAACGCGATGACAATTGAAATTAATTAAAATGAGATTAAGGAAAATAGGAGATGCGATGAACAGACAGCTGAACACGGGATGTGAGTACGTATAGTTGCAATGAAATATTTTTCCAATGTGCGTCATTTCAGGCATTATCATATAATTCGCATATTAACACTTTTTTTATTTACTTCTTTGACCACATATGTGAATGCTATTTATCATCATCATAGTCATACAATTTAAATGTATATCACTTACCTTTACTATTGTTTTTTCCAGTTTTATTTCCGATTTCTTACGCCGTTTGATAAATTCTTTTATCGTTGATAACTTTAGAATGCCGCACGTATCCACCTGTTGATCACGCAAGAGTTGTGAGTTTATAAACTATAGGACAGTTTTATGTATATATAGTACTCTCGTGTAGAGATCAAATGGGGTTGTGAGGCGTCGCGACGTCCCGCGCTAAATATATTGCGTTCTAGTCCTGACTTCTGCCCCCCCCCCCCCACCCCCCCCATGTGTGCGCGGATGTCGCGTGTGCGTCCACCTTCGCACTTCTTTCTTTTTTTTTCTCATCGTTTCTTTTGAATAAGTGTATATATATATTTATGTTTATGTGTGAGTGGACTTGTTATGTGTGACTGGCTTATATCGCCTTCCTAATCCATGCGACAACGAGACCCAATTGTAGCGCTATAGTAGTTCACAAGTATCATATAAATAGACGCTATCCACGTATATATAATAATATGTAATCTTCTTAATAATGTTTCTCTTTCTCGTATGTTATAGATAAATTTATTCTATTTATTGATTTCTTATTCTTTTACAATTCACGACATTCTCAATCACCTTCACCATTATTATATCTACTATATTTATTTATTTTTATAAAATAGAGAGGAACAAATTGAAGATTATATATTTAAAAGAATTAACAATAGAAAAAATTATTTTTTTTTTCGTTTTTTTTTTATGTTTTTTTGTTCTTCATGAATAATAAGAGACACACATTGGAATGCTTCTTCTATAGGTATTGCAAACTCGAGGAGAATCAGTAAACGTTGATATGTCTTCAGCATATATATTTATATATACTCTACAGATGTAATTGTTAACGTGTTTTGATAAAAAAAAAAAAACAGAGAAACAAATAATAACAGTTTAGAAAAAAAAAGGCAAATATTTCAACGAAATATTAAACACAATATTTATTGCTTAAAATTATTAGTACATATACAAACTCTAACTAATTGCATTTAATAGAAGATGTATATTTTATTTCAATTTCTTCACATAAATATTCATCATGTAAATTTACATGTGCACTACTCACACTTGTACAGAGTTATAAATTAATACACTATCATTGATTAATTTATCATGCAACAACCTATTTCTATGTGAGTATGTGTATGTTTATATTATTATGCATACATATACGTATATAATGTTAAACAAGAAATAGTGTTGGGCATCTAGCCATATGGTTTCATTTTGTGACGATGCCAAACGAGATTTAATCGCCGATGGAATGCAGAGAGGTCGCGTACATTGAGAGTCAAAGACTGCAACGCTCGCGACACGACACAACAGTCAACGACAATCTACATTATATATATATTTTATTTAAATGCATATATATATATAAAATATATAACATACATATATGTATGCATATATATCCTAAATTAGAAAACGTTTACTTTCTCCTCGAATAATTGTACAAATTACATGACCAAACGATATTATCTATTTGTTACTTTGCTTTTTCAATGCTGCGATTTGTGTTCCAATGCACAAAACTATATTCAGAAAAAAATTCAATGTCGAATTTATTTCACATACAAAAACAAACGAAAGAACTAGGAATTGATGTTATATAAAAAATTAAAAATTAAAAAGTCAATCCATAGATTTTTGTATTATAAATTGTTTGGTATCTGGGTAAATACAGAAGAAGACAAATATTTTGGCGATGAGAAAACAATGCGAAAAAAAAAAAAAAAATGAAAAAGAACTGTATACAAATTGTCTATAGAAAATTAATCGAATTTATTTAATACGATATTCGTGCACATGTCACGCTCGCCAACAGCATTACAGCTCGTGTATGTACGTGACTCGATTCTCTTCTTCATCTATGCACATAAACATATAGATATATATTGAAAGAGGGCTGCCACGCTGTCTATCGAAGCTGCTCTGTCTCGACATCGCGCACTCCCTCGTCTTGCTTTCTCCATTTATTCCTTTTATCCCCTCTCATCTCCACTCTCTCTCTCTCACTCAATCTCTCGCTCTCTATCTTCAATCCTTCACATCGTAACATTGCGTCGCTCAAGGAATTTCCACAATACAGACGCGAATCAAACGTGGAATATTTAAAATACGCCACCTGTATATTTAGATATATATTCATATAATGTATACACACGATTTAAACATTCTTTTTCACGCTATGCATGTAAGTAGTTGCAGTGCAGGGCAATCGCTCCAACTTCTCACACACACACATATATATATATATATATATATATATATTTATTACTCGATAGAAATTATTTTTATTTTGAGCATGTCTACAGTCATACTGCCACGCTGTCTACTATACCTCATGTGTTTATTTTATACATGCAGGTTTATTCTTACACGAGTAACTCTTTCGCGCCTCAAGTTTATTTGTAGAATAAAAACTACTCGGTCGCGATCGCGCGAAAATATATATATATATATATATATATATATATATATAGTAGTGTGTTTGTGTTGGCTTGTAAAAAATTCCAGGCACACATACCATGAATTTTATTTTTATTTTTTATATTATCATTGAACAATGTTGTTGCTGGTGTGGTGGTGTTGGTGCTGCTGCTACTGCTGTTGCACACTCTTATCTATTCTCATTCCGTTCGTTAATATAAAAGATACCGCCGAACGCTGATGCGATTTCTGAGTAAGATAGTATAAATATCCATGGTCACACCTGTGCACAAATCTCCACTGATAAAATGAAACACAAAGTTAACATCCTCTCTTTATATATATACATATATATTTAATTAAAAATAATAGTTACGAGTGCTTTTTCTCTTTCTTATTTGTCTTCCTCTGCGAGTGTTTATTTTATGTTATTTTTTTTCTTTAATTTCTTTGCCATTAATTATGCTTTAATTATTTGACTGTAAATAATTGCCGTGAATTTAAAAATCGAATAGACACAACTGTATATTCATTTATATTTGTATGTATAAACGTGTGAATGTATGTAAAGTGTCCAAGGCTGACCTAACCTCTCTTTTTACTACTCGTTTGCTCGCACATACTATCGATAAACACCATACATTTTATTCGCGCATCAAAATTCAAGGCTCACACACAAATATAATTATATATACACATATACATGATATATGTTTGGTTATATATTGTTGTTATATATTAGTTGCATTAGGCAAAGAGAGAGGAAGCAAACGATCGAGTCTTTGCCTTGGCCTGACTGCTGCAATTTATCTCGTCTATGTATAAATAATGTATTTATACATGTGCAATACATCGACTTGGTAAAACAAGTCTTGTGCATAGTGGAGGAAGGTGCCAAGCGGTCTGCCAGTCAATTCTGTACATATATATATATATATATGTACATAAACACCATGGAAAAGATATTGCCAATGGCAAAAACTAGTCCAGCGTTCACCCGGACGCGAAACAGGCTTTTTCACTTCGCATTATTATTATATCCATCATTGGAATATCCACGGTAAAAGCAACATTTGAGTGACAACTTTTGTTGCAATGCCATCCACAAATTCCGCATTTAAATAAATTTATGGTCAACGGGGGAAAAAAAAAAAAAAAAAAAAAAAATTTACTACTAAAGGAGAGATACTGATAGCAAAAAAAAAAAGAAGAAAAATAAATAAGCACCGAGGGAAATTCAATTTATATATAATTGATTTTCCATTTCCGTTTCTCATTGTTTTTTTTTTTTTTTTTTTTTCTCTCTATCCATGGTAAAAAATAAAAATATACCAATTTATATTTTTTATTTGCTCTCTTCCATGAATGGATTCCTTCTGCTACATGAGATTATTTATATTTATATATATATATATATATATATATATATATATATATATATATGTCTGTGTGTGTGTGTGTGTGCGTGTGTATTTTTACTGAGAACAAGCCATACTTGTATATTATGAGCAAAGTGCCGCGTGCAGCCTCTAATTATCCCTCACAATGTAATTCCCCCTCCTCCCGGTACATTATTACTATATGTATATGTTTCTTATGTGCCATTCAACGAATGACGCACGGATATTTTTATTCCACACTCCTCGAATCCATCATTGAATTCATAAAAAAGAAAGGAAACTACAGGCTAATAATAACAATAACGATGTGAATAAGAATAATACTGATAATATTGATGATGATGATGATGATGATGATAATAATAAATGTATTAATGAGGAAGAGCATGTGACAAAACGAAAAAACTTGAAAGGAAAAAAAAATAAAATATATGTCGACCTGTCACGAGGCAAAGGAGAACACTGTGAATAAAGATGTTCATATATATATATATATATATATATATATTTACAGACAGGTCGATATATGTGATTGGACATTGAATATATACAAATTGAAATGACTATTATTTACTGTATATTTATATATATATATATATATATATATATATATATGTGTGTGTGTGACGAAAGTGAAGGTACACGTGCAATTCTATATTTAGGCAAAGGAAGAAGAGTGAGAAAAAAAAATTGTGAAGACGCGTGTGTGAGCCTCGGCGACAAATTGATGAAGCGTAAAAGATGATGAAAAAAAAGCGAGAACAAATAACAATAATGAGAAGAGATAGAATTGTATAAAGATGTGGCGCGAGATGTGCGTCAGAGACAACAATTATTCTTCTCACTTTGCTGATGGCTCTTTTCTATTATTTCACTCGCTTCTTCATTCAGTATTAGCATCACTGTTGTTTGTCATTCTCTTGTGTCCTTGTCCACTATTTCCTCATGTGTTTACTGTTGGGAGAGTTTCACCCGTGTCAACGGGAATATATCAACGGCAAATGTGTAAAATACGGTGTACAGACGAAAAAAAAAAAAATAAATAAATAATAAAAATGAATATTAATAGTACCTTATAAAAATAAAGATAAAAAGTTAGACGCCAGTATATTCATCCAATGATCGCCAAGTTTTTTTTTTTCTACCAAGTCTTTTGCCAATGAAGATAAATAATGCAAATGAAATGCATAGAAATAATTATAAGTGCAACAATACATTTTCGAGGAATAAAATAAAAAATAATTTATCTCACGTGGACAATAATATTATTATAATAAATTCCATCTATATTTCATTAATTACTTTATAGATATGAAGTGAAATGACAACACACGCACACATAAACACAAAAGAACATTGGACAAACTGCTAATTGAAATGTGTACCAAGCAATCCAATACAATACCATTCATTGTAAAAATTTTTTAAATGCAAGTCATCCTACATCACTGGTGGAATTTATGCTATCTCATTTTCAACACTCTCTGTATCATCTTTATCTCTCTTTTATGCTCACTCACATATCCATCATTGAAGCTCTTATGCCCTCATCTGATTCACGTCTTCACACATAAGTATACTACACAATTATATGCGGCATATGAGTCACAGTTATGTGATATAAAAGATAAGATAGTGATACTATATATACATATACAAATATATACATTGGGGGCTCGCCGGATAGTCTTAAATACTTTTTCATGTATCTGCCATCAGTCACGTAGCTATTCACGTTCCGTATTTTCTACAAATGAATTAGAAGTTTGTAAACACATGTTGACCTTCCTCGAAATATGTTTAAATTTAAAAAAAAAAATAAGGAAACGTAAAAAAAGAATTATCTATCATGTAGAGCGAGTAAATAATGACGTCCGTAATAAATTACACTATTACTATCTCAACTATTTATTCATATACTTTTTCTTTTTCCGATACTTAGTATATTTCTATCTATTTGATAATGCACTGTATATTTTGTGGTATGCGTTGAGTGATGCAATATTAACAATATATTGGCTTATAATTGTATCAGTATTTTTTTTTAATTGCATCATAAAATATTTATTATGAGGTTGGAGTTTAAATGGGATTGTGAAGAACTTTGTGTGAATAAAACTTGTTAGGAGGTGTTATATCCATTTAATAACGTAAGACTTCATTGTCACAACTGTTACTTCCAACAATTCCCTTTTATTTTTTCTTGTTTATTTTTTCCATTAAGTGAATATGATGATGTGAACGAATTAATTCTATTGTTTGACACCGTTTTTATATTTATCTCGTCTGTTTAATTTTTCAACGTTTGTTAAATTATTCCATTTTTCTACCACTTCCATTTCTACTCCATCGAATTAATTAATTTAATTTTCAGTTTGTGTGTTTATAGGAGGTGTGAAAATAAAAAAAATATGGAAATGCAACCAACGAGTGTATCTATATCATTCGTGGAAGGAAATGTCAATGAAATCCAAGGCATTTCTGGTATTCGAATATCCAATCACTGGATTCTCACTCATGGAATGCTACTAAGATCCAAAATAATACGTGACACAAAACTTTCAGACATGATATCTACTTTAGTGCCTGGTATTGTGACTCATCTTCCATCACCAGCACCGGCATCATTATTATCTGGTCAAATTCATCATGGAGTTCGAGTTCAAACACGGCCATGGACATCACCAACTAATGAAAAATTATCTGATAGTTTAAATAAAACGCTTGAGGAAATGAATGGGTCAGTTATTTTTGCATGGCGCTGTCCTCTTCTCGCCGATACATTTGATAATTTATTTTTCGAATGGAATTTCGGCGAAGACACACGAAAAATAAATAAAACATTGATGTCAATATTTTTAATTGTTCGCATTAATCATGAGACGAATAATGACCAAATAAATGAGTGGAATATCGATGACGTTCGTCAAGCATTGAGTCATTTTATTGATAATACAATTTGCATGGAAAATCCTGCAAAAGGTGCTTACATTGAAATTGAATCGACGCCATTTGGTAATCCCATATTCATCGATTCAATTTCACGGGGAATTGTCAGTAATATATTAGGAACAAACAACTGTGTCATGTTGACTGATGCAAATGCCGTTCCAGGATGTGAGGGCGGACCAGTCTATTTAATCCGACAAGAAAAGTAAGCAAATAAAATAAATATACGTATACTCACATATACATATTGATATGAGTATAAAAATGCGCAACACTATTATCCTTCTGAATGGAGGCTAACGACGTCTTATTGACCATTTTTTTATTATATTATCAGTGGAAGCAGAATGATATGTGGAATGGTGATTGGTCCGTTGAGCTGGTGTCGCAATGAGTGGGTGTATTATACCTTTGTTGCTTGTATCATTTCATGCTTGAAGAGGTTATTGAGAAAATGGGAAAATATAAAGGATCTTACCGGAATCATCACGCAAAATTTCACCAGTGAATTATTTATTTTTTCTTCTTTTTCAATATACTATCCAAACAATTACTCTTAGCTCTGCTAATGATCTATTTAGCACAACGTATAATAATGATAATACATAATTGTTGTAGATTTATTGGATGAAAGTGTGGTGTTGGTGCGTTGTGGAGCTGAGTGGGGCAGTGGAATTCTTTTAGATCGTGATACCGGAACAATACTCACATGCTCGCACGTGGTGAATGAGGTAAACGAGCGACGCGACATAATTTCATCAACTGTATACTACTTACTTCTCCTACATTTATTGTAATGTTCAAATCGATATATAATCATGTGATTGCAATGACATGATGAAATTTCTCCTATTATATCAATGAATGACTCCCTTTTTTTCTTTTGCTATTTTTTTTTTTGTTATTCATCATTGTTTAGGCACCAAATAAACGTATCAAGGTTGCTTTTCATCGCAATGCCATTGATAATAATTCAATAACGTTAAATGCGTGGGCGAAATTGATTTATCGTACGCCTAAAGGACAACCTTATGACGTTGCAGTATTGAAAGTTGATTCAATTCGGATAGATAGTGAACTGAAGACCTTGAGAATCGGTGACTGTATTGCACAGCGGGGTAAGCGTGAGATTAATGAAAAAATCATTTCATTGTGTTTATATGTCGATAAAAAAGAAAAAGAAAAAAAAAAGCAGTTTATATATATTGATGAGAGTTTTGCGATTTTATATTGCAGGTGAATTGGTTATTAGTGCGGGTTTTCCATTCTTTTCCTCCACATCACCAACTATATCTTCCGGCAATATCTCAAATGTTAGTGATTGTATGCTTCAAACCACCTGTTGTGTACAAAGTGGCGCCAGTGGTGGGCCAATTGTTCGTTTTAACACTGGTGAATTGCTTGGTATGGTTGTTTGTAATGTTATTTCATCTAATACATTGTATCCAAGGTTAAATATGGCTGTGCCTGCGGCTATTCTCAAAGGACCTGTCAATGAATATATAAAAAGTGGCAGTACGTCAAGAAATATTCATGATGATATTCACATTAGTTCATATTTTTCATTTAAATAAATAACTATAATTAAATTTCAGATACTGACGTACTGAAAGGCTTGGCAAGTAATGACAATGCTGTTTTGCAAACGTGGAATTTTCATCTTCCATCAAAAATATAAGAAAAAAATTTTAACTGTACAAATATAAAGGTTTGACGTTTTTTTTGAATATTTCAGTTTTTTTTTGTAATGATGCCTTTGTAAATATTTCCTTTTTGTTGTGTAAATTAGTTATCAATCATTATTATTGGAATTTATTTATATGTTGTTTGAGAGTTTATACCTGGAAAAAAAATGGTAAATGGGACCAGAACAAAAAGCAAACCGCTCATTATTCCTGTTCTGTCTTCGATTGAATTTAATTACTGGGTCAAACATCGTTCTCCTAATCCATTCGCTTGTATATATACAGTGTGGCGACAGATTTGCTCACGTCACTTTGAATCACAAAAGATCATTCATCACTTCTCGTTAATGACTTCTTTTTGTGTCATTCACACAGCATGACATAGGACGAATGTAATTATTAATGAGTAAAACAAACAAAAAATAAGAAATCTTGTCAGAGTCAATTAGTTACTTTAGCTATTAATAGAATTGAAGAAAATTTTCTTTTTTCTTAATTTTTTTTTAATCATTAGAGCAAGTATATGTTATCAGAGTATATTCGAATGAAATAACTCATTGACGTCATTGATGTTCTACGTATCGCCAATTGAAACTGTAATTTAAGCTGTGTATATAATTTATGCTATTGACCGAGTTGGAGTTTAGTTATATTAGTGAAAAAAAGTTTTCCGATTGACCTCACGACAATAATTTAGATAATTTTTTCATCAAGTTGATCATATAACCGGCCAATCAGTTATTTTGAATTCTTACGCCATTTATAAACGATCTTTTATTATCAAATAATTTCAATTACTGTCAATGTTCGCGCATGCAATTCAATACTTCAGATATACAATTGTGCATAATTCGCCACATTCTCTTTCGGTTTAAAATTTAATAACTATCTTTACGATATTTGTTTTTTTTCTCGATGTACATTAGCTGTATAGACATAACGATAATACAATGATCAAATTCCATTTCATTAGCATTCTCAACTGCTTCCCACAGATCACACATTAATTTGTATTACTCATTTGGGTTTAAATAGTGACACGATATAGAAATATCTAGTATGTAGGGTTCATGGTACGTAATCTATATCAATATAGTTTTATGATGACGCAATTGATCAAATTGGCGTATTTACGCATGCTGAAACCCCATCGCATAATGGATTTATAATGTACACTGTCAGATTTTAACTTATTAATCGTCGTTTCTTTGCCCACAATTAGATCTATCATCTGAAATATTGAATTAACTCACGTCTAAATTTGACGGCAAATAATATTTACATAAATACATCATTGATGTCATAGCAATAATAACAAAACCAAAAATAATATTTTCACGGCGTAATCCAATATGGATATTTATACACACACTCATATATACACTGACAGCGCCATTAATTTTATTCTATTCAATTTTATTTCGTATCGAATATTGAATGTGATATTATTACTATCGAGAACACAATCGATAAGTACAAAAGAAATGTTGATTGGCAAACATTAGATCGTCTCTATCATCGCCGATTTGAAATGTTTCAAGCATATATATATATATATATATATATATATATATACATGCACATTATCGATTTCACAATTATTTATTAATATTTTCTGTTTCTTTTGTTCATCATCGATATTGCACAAAGTTTTTCAATTCATTTATTGGTATTCAAAGTGGAAGATTTCATCAAAGACACGGGTAATATCGCTACAAAGTTCGTTACATTTATTTGTTTATTCGCTTATTTATATAATTTAATTACTTGTTATATTGTTTTCTTTTTTCACAAATTTGTATATTTATAATTGCTTGAATTAATATATTTTGTTGAATGTTGATAAGACGCAGTGACTCAATGATCAGTCATAATGTCTAATCTATTTATCTGCCATTGCGTCAATATGTTTTATTTACTTCTCTATTTTTTACATAATGATGTCATCATTTTATTCAGAAGTTTACAATTTTATTATCATCTATAGCCTTTCGTTCTTCACTTCACCCGAATCTATTGATAAAAAAAAATTATCGACACTTGTACGCCTGCAGTATAAATGAATTTACACGCAATCATTTTTATATGATAAATATATACAGTTTAGATAACACCCTCATATGTTTTTCTTTTTAATTTCCTCAAATTCTGTTAAAATTAACTATGTTTATTTTCCAAATTTACTTTACACCAACGACGTTTATTTATAGTGTGGGATACATATACACACACATATATATATATATATATATATATATATA
>CAJUYH010000134.1:23335-88727 GCA_910591685.1 Galerucella tenella | reverse complement strand
ATATATATATATATATATATATATATATACGTATATGTTTAACGAATATTCCGATGCAAAAGTAGGAAAATAGCGAGGGTTACAGCGCGAGAGTAAAATTGACACGTATTTATTATTTTATAACTATCTTCTTCCATTTCGTTTCTTATCCTCGGATTAATAATGAATATTCATCCAAACGTATATATAATTTATTATGAGCTGTTAATTTTTTTACTATTTAATATATTGACATAAATCATTACGTGATTGGTATATAAATATATACGTTTGGGAAGGACGGAAAAATTATAAAGTAGAACGTGTGGAGTCAACGGCGTCATACTAAAAACGTACGTATCAATTGTCCTTTATCGTTCATGGACGTAATATTCATTATAGCGAAACACTCTGATAATTGCAATTCCAAGCGTTAATTAAAAAATTTTTTCTTCTTTCCCACCTTATTTTCTAAATATAAAGTTATAAATAATTTTTTATCTTTTATCATTATTATTATTATTATTTTAAACGTTTGGACAGATAATTTTACAGCGAAACAATATTTTTCATCTGTTTACTTTGTTCTTTTTTTTGGTTCGATTGACTCCTGTTGCAGTTATTCACAGCCGCACAATCGACTGCATTTTATTACAATTTGCATAATGTTATCACTCGCAGTTAAATAATTTTTAGATACATCGGTTATATATTTTTTTCGAATTATCTTAAAGCATCACGCACGATTGGATAACGCGTTTTTTTACGAAATCATGAGATCACTTATCCGAATTACTTGACAATATTTGCGACATAGAAATTCGTTGACTGTTAATTAAATTTATACATTTGTGTGAGTTTATTAATTGAATTTGCTTTTGGTTCACGTCAATAGATTTTCTGTGGATGAAATTCAAATGAATATATACACGTTCATTGTTGATACCCATTGGCCTGAGTATGCACTTCTTGACTGTCTATACTGTAACCAGTAATGCTATCTGGACTCTGTAGTGATGCCGCATAAAGCGGGTTGACAGGTGTTGCATGGGTGTCGAACTGTGTTGAATCATAGACACTGTGGTTCTGAAAACAAAACAAAAAGAAATATTCCGCGATGGGTTTTTCAAAAAAGTACTGATGACTGCAATGGGAAAATTTCCCAATTTCATGTAGCAAAAGCTTTTGATTATTCTTCTTTCATTTTTATTATCATCAATTCATCATTTTTAATGTAATAGTAGTAGTGCTTCACTGCAAAAATATCGAGACATAGAACATAATTTCATATAAATATAAAAATTACTGAAAAATTTTTTGACACTTCTTGCATGCAAATAAAAATAAAATGACAAATAAGTTGCGAACGTAAATAAATTTTTTTAAATCGCGCGCATTCATTGATCATAATTTATAACTTGAGTAATGAAAGAGAGAAGAAATAGAAAAAAAGTAATAGGCGGATAAAAAAAATAATACCAGCCGACAATATTTCAGTGCAGTAAAATGTGCAAAATTATTTTATTATTGTCGCATCGACGATCTTTGGACAGCTGTGAATTCAATTCTACAAGGAAAGAAATGCAAAAAAGTGATTCACCAATAATTATTGTGATATAGGCATATGCATAGCTGCAATTTCATGTGTGTTCCGCCGCCATATGCCTGACAATTCTACTATTATACATGTATGTTAGTTGATATATCAGCAGTACGTCACGTTCATCAATTAACAAATCGAAAATCCATCTGTGCTTTGACAACAGTAAAACATTGAATGGAAGCCACTAGGCATGCTACATATATGCATATATAAATTTCAGAGGATTTAGAATTCATTGTATGATACTCAGTAATACGTATTCATATGGATATGATTTCAAAGACTGATATTTATTCACCAAATATATTATTTTTGAATTGCACGTTTTTACCCAACGTATTACTTGACACGGTTATTTGTTGAAATTTTTTTTTTAAATAAATTAATAAAGCTTCTTGTCACTACTATTATATATACAAATAAATATAAATTCTCTTTTTTAGAGTTATATATAGTACGCAAAACGAAAACAGAAAAAGAAACATATATAAACATTGATATACGATCACGAATTCTAAATAATATTATTTTGTCAACGAGCTAAATTTATTTGTATTGATATCGCGTCATATATTTTATTTGAACTTTAATACTTGGGGGACTTTAAAGACTGTAAATAATCCCCCAGACCGCGTGATTCTTTAATTGTCATGTCGTGATCTCGTTTATTATCAGAAACTAAATCATAATGTGAATGATTTATTGTATCATCATCATTAGCAGGGAGTTTACTTTGACCTGCCGTTATGTGCGTTCCATCACCATCTAATACTAATTCAAATGATTTGTCTGAATGGTCCGATTTTAAATATTGTTTTGACACCTCACCATTGGACTCATTATTCATTTTACTGTCAAGTATATTTTGTAAACTAATTTCTAACGGCGGTAAAATACTCGTTGATGGACTCCTCAAACCTAATTGAGATCTGGTCGTCATTCGCAAATTAATCGGTCGATTTCCATCAATAGCTGACGTCTCACCACGTTCAAATGGTGAAACAACTGGTGTCCCACCATTAATACTAGGTCTACGTGATCCTGAGAATAAATTGACATTACTATCATTATCCTTTGGACTGTAAATAAAATTACTAGCAGTTGTTGTTGGTGACATTGCTAAATTTGAAACACTGTCAAATGTGCGAAATTTAGTACTCGACATAACCTCACTGTTAATAATTTTTGGATTAATAATGCTCAAGTCTGGTGTGCTATTTTGCGAGCCAATAAAACACTCGTTTTCACTCGGAATATCATTGACAAGATCTGGTGTACTTTTTTGTACATTCCGCAGCCTAACATTATTTTTTGTCTCCATTGTCACATTATACAATGTTGCTTGGGAACTATTGTGACTTGTACCAGGAGTCTTGGGATCCTTCCTGGGTGACAAGGAGTAGAGGGAGGTTCTCTGCATCGATACAGACGGTTGGGCGGTGAGCGATTCATATAAGGGCATGTGAATAGACGGAGTATGGACCTGATAGATGTAATCGCTGTCTGTCCTCAACGATGAGAAGCTCTGCTGGTGTGGTAGCGATACAGTATCTTCTTCCATTGTGTCGTCCACCTGTGTCTTGTATGAAAACATTATCGATGGTTGTGAAACGCTGCAATATGAAACAAAAATAAGGAAATAATTAATATGTAAATCAATATAAATAACTTTGAGAGTTTTTTGGTATTATCGATCGCGGTGTATTTGAATTTATTTTCACCTACCCAAAAACATCCGATAAAAATGTATGATAAACCAGCGGTGTAAATAATGTTAAATACATTGCAGCTGTCAAATCAACGACGCATAATCCCGCTGGATTTTGCGTATAATTCAAGAGCCCTGCGCCAATTGATTGGATTAAATTGAGCATTGCCAATATACCTATATAAGCGTAGAAACTTTTACGTGCTGGAAATATAAATATTCAATTATTATTATCATTTTTATTATTATTATTTATTTGTTCATTGCGAGATAATTGAAATACTCACATGGTAAATTCAATCGATCTCGCAATCTTGTCCACGGTAGAATCAGTATAAAAAGATAAATCAACGTGAAAACAAGGCTGCTGCAAAACCAAAACATCATACCACCATGGCCAAATACATAAAAATCTCGACTGGGGATGTGAAATGTATCGTCAGGTAAAACCAGCTCAAGTGTCCCTTGGGTTATTGTAAAAGCCAATGCTATAAATGATGTTGCCAATAAAACTCTTCTTATACTCGCTCGACTATCCAAATGCCCTAGATAATATTATTTATTTACATTCAAAATAATATTCATTAATCATACAATAATATTTTTAAATAGAAAAATATGATTAGTATATATTGAAGTGAAGTGTTACTTACCAAATGCTAGGCCAAATATCACTACACTCATCTCAGTTGATAATAAAAAAAATCTCACAGTAACCCACAGTACTTTATCAGCTTTACCACCAACATTAGCTGCAGCATTAACAGTCATTGACACCACACATCTTATCACTGATATTATTACATTACATATTACGAGTCCATAGAATGCTAAATAAATTGGACTACTGGTGGCTCTCAACTTTAGTCTCGCACGATTACATCTCACTGCGATAAATAATAAAAATAGTAGATTTGGTATCAATGTCACTATATCCCATATTCGCACTCTGAAATCATTTACACAATCATCGAATACCTCATTTATTACAATATATAATTTGAACATTTCAAAAATAAGAAATGAGCATACCTGGAGTCTTGGATTTCTTTGTATAATACTAATTTACAAAAGTGCTCATCGTCATCCATGGCTGAACTAATATTTGGATCAGCAGTTGTACCTACATCCAATAGCTTTCTCCAGCCTTCAGACACTGTTTGCTCACCACCACCATACATTGTTGCTTTTATATACAGCACATACATATATATATATATACATATATATGTATATATATATATATATTTTTATTTATCCACACATCCACATAACAGCAGTAGTTCCTTACAGTTCACTGCAATCCAATAATTAATCATGAGCAATTGAACATGGCGCGCACAATGTCATTCATTTCTTTTGTCCATCACTTCATCAATCAACAAAACATTGATAGTTCATTGCGCAAAATAAATATCAGTACGTGATTCATAAATAATGAATCATGTATCGTTGTCTACAGACAAACATAACCTCCGCAATTTTGATAGCTACATAAAAAAAAAATCGTACGACTATTGTGCAAGGATGACAATTGAATCAAGTATATTGTATGAATTTGTTGTGTTGAACGATATTTTCTATACGTAATAGCAATATAAATCTGGAAAATTCATGAGACTTGCATGAAAAATCGATATAAACCAACTTTTATTATATATTTCTCAAGTTATAAGCATATACTTTAATCACAGGATGGCTCATTGTGAGACATAAAACAAAAAATGATGTTTAACCCATTTAAACTAATTGAATTATTATTAGATAAATTGTGTAAACTTACAATATCCAAAGGTGATGTCTATTCAATAACACAATACTCGACGCCCCTATGATTCCCTTTTCTTTATTTATTTTTTTTTTTTCGGGTACGGCGCACAAAAACTTTACTCCACAATTTTGCAAGGCAGCTTCGGTACACACCACCACCACTACTGCCAATGGTGTCTATATGTAGTTTACGTTTTACATCACTACTAGTTTTATCCTTGGCCAAGTATTCACTTTCATCCTCGGTCTCACCACTAACATTTTTATCAATTTTTTTCAATGAGCGCACCAATAGCTGAGTACATCAGTGTATTGGTGGTTGTGACACTTGATTTTTCAAGTAACAACGCCAAATTAAATAACTTAATGCTGTGTATTTGACAGTGATTATGATGAATCCAATGCGCACACCGCGCGACTTCATTCCCGTCTTTGTTCTGCGGGTGTGTATGTACATATATGTTTATATATGTATATAAATAGTCGTTCCAACTGCGAATTAATCACTCGCCACTTTCCATCCCTTTCACCACATCACTTTCTAATAATTCGATGCAACTGAGTAAAAAAGTTCACGGTATAGATGCTTTTTTTTTTTTCATGAAATTTGATTATTATTAATGGACAACATTAAATATGCTACCAAAACAATTTTTACCATTCATTTGACATTTGTTTATTTCTTGAAATACATATATATATATATATATTCGTGCGTTTGAGATCCACTGAATTATCAAGATGGTGGACCAGCGCCAAGCGCCATGTTTGATGTAAAATTCAAATTGATGAATATACTTCTGATTATCAAAAATACAAACAGACTTTTAGTCGACGTAGATATATTATTTATTCCGTGATTATGTTAAATATAGTACAATACATTGATATTAATCAGTATTTAATAATAAACAAACTCCCTGTAAAATCCAAATAGAAATATGTTGAGCTGTTCCGAGATCCGCTTCAAAAACCAAACCTTCACCCATAGCATTACGTCGACTTGATGTCGTGTAAACTGGCGTTTTTATAGTATTCTATTGTGGAAAAATAATCAAGATCGTCAATATGAAAGTATAAATATATAATAATATATTTTAATTTTCACACTAACCTGCAGCTTTAAACGATGAGATTCTATAGGAATAACAGTGAGTATTGGCAATTCTTCAATCAACACTTTTGGATGTGACATTTTCAAACATTGCTCCGCCATATCCCATCTTGCACCTTCCAGATAGAGTCCTTGAACATAGCAACCCTGTATGGATAAGATAATGTCAACGTTTGAGTTCTATGCCATCATTAATAGAATAAAATGTCCATACCTGATAAGGTCGTTCCTCAACTTCATCTGCTTTGGCGAATTTTGATACAGCAGTGTACGTTAGAGATCTATCCAATGACCAATTATTTTTCCTGCATGCCATTTGTACAATAGCTGCCAGATATGTTTCAGGGATGTGCAAACCAGACAGCCACATAACAACAGGTTCATTGCATCCTGCCCAATCGGTATATTGAATTCTCCTTCTATCAAAATGATCCATCCAATTAGCTAAATTTTTTCGTGTCGCAGGTGCGTACGATGCCCATTCTTTTGGCAGTGTACCATTGTAAAGTGCATTTGATATACTTTCCAATACAATATCCATTCCGATTTCTCCAGCAATTGCCTGTAAATTTATTCCTGGTATAATATCTAATCTAGCTTATCTTTATTTTTTTATTATTTTCTGATCCTATATTGAACTGTAGGTATTACTCATAAAGAGAATTTAATTGTGTACGCTTTTCCGTTTACATTTTCATTGGTGGTATTGAGTTGCGATATTTGTTATTTTTATAATTATTTCATTTTACCTTTCTCAATTGAGTCAATGTTTTTTCCATGCGATGGATTAATTCATTGAATCTTTTTAATTCTTGAAAGAGCACAATTGTTGTGGGTGTCACGGTCAAACCAAAATTTTTTTTCACGTTTGCCATATTATATTCATTTGGAATTTTTAAAAGTATTTCATTCGCTAAATTGTTGATAAATTCATCGCGGCTAATTCCCGTTGAACTAATATCTGAAATAAATTTTTTCCTACTATTTATTGACCGAAATCAATAAAATAATTATTAGAAAGTCAATACACACGTGTTCGTGGTTGCATTTCAATCAAATTCATCCACATTCCTTTGGTTGCTTGAGTAAAATATCCAATTTCTGCATTAGCATGTAATCCAAACACTTCGGGACTATTTTCCAGAGGAAGTTTTTCGATGAATTTTACATAATTATCATTGTCACCCATTGGTGGAATGACATAATCGAAACGATCATTATGATAGAAATGAAATGGTTGAAATGAATCAAAAAGAAAATCGCCAAAATATTCATCCATATAAACCGCGGTAACACGACGATCGTAACTGTCAATTACTCGTCCGCCATACATCACTTCACCAATTAAATATTTGAAGCTGTTCCATGGGACACGTGAATCATTCACCGACAATGATTTCGTTAAATATGTATCGAGAATTGATGTACAAACAGTAAAATCACATTCATTAAAGTCGTAATTGATATTCCATCCAATTTTATCGTATTTTCTTCTTTCCTAGAAAAAAATTATTACACAAAAATCAGTGAAATCTTTCCCTGATAATTAATTTATTATTTACCTGAATAACTGCATGGAAAAATGCCAAAACATAAACGAGATGTTTGTAAATTGGATGGCTGCAATTTTCAAGAGTTTCAGTCCTCATTTTGAAATACGTATTTTTTAAATTCAATTTCAAACCGTTTGGTGGTTCCGTCACAACTGTAAACATTTATTACTGTTCAATCTCATTACTTGGTATTTAAATAACGATAAGCAAAAATACGGCGAACCTTTTAGTGATTGTTGCAAAATTCCGATAGGGAAATTCGTAGTTGCATCAGTCGTAAGCCATAGTCGAAAATCTGGATGTGGCTTTTCAATAATTTCCAATCTTTTTTCAAGTTTCCGGGTGAATTCAATGAGTAAATGACAATTCTGGAGCATCAACCACTGTCCTCTGGTCATCGCAATTTCCAATAATTCCACCGCATGCTGCACAAAAATTTATTGCAATTCATTATTTTCAAAAAGTAATTCATATTCATTCTCTATTAATTGCCATTACTTTTTCTTGGCCTTGTCCCAATGACAAGTACTTGAATCGACCAGCGCCAAATCCAAATCGCTCGGCCATATTCATGAGTTCTGATGTTGGATCAGATCCAGGACTGAGAATAAATACCACCGGCATTGTCGACGTACTTTGCTCAAATATCATATCAAAACTTATATTTGGTGATGTAATAAATTCCATTCCCATTATTTCATTGATATAGTTCACAACACTGCGATAAACTCGATCGACGCGAAAACATCGTATCAACATTAGTTTCTGAAATGTCCGCAATTTCTGAGAATATTCGCAAGGAAAATCTATAGATTCTGGACTATCTAATTCACACCAATGTTGCCAATCGTCATTATGATTCTGTAAATCGTCAATCAATTGAGAAAATTCTGGGAATTCTGTAGCCACTTTCAAAATGTCCTCCCATCCTGATTCCGGCAACCAACTACTGGGATTTCTTCTTTGAGATTTTTCCACCGCAATATTTCCCTTGATAAAAAAATCCAACTCTGCTTGAGTGACATTTCCGACACTCTGTTCAATTCTAATACATATTTGAAATGAAAATAGAAGCTTGTGCTTCTCAAAAATTCCTGTACACCCATAATCATAAACATTTTTTGTCAATGTCGTGATAATATTTAACAGCCGTTTGATTAATGTGGGATTGGTTAGAGCTTTCGTCAGCGAATAAATAAATACTTTGACGTAACTGATGAGAGAATATTGATACATTGGATTCACCACAGACATATCAGCAAGAACGAAAAACAATATGGCACCTCTTTTAGCCGCAGGCCGGTAGCCATCACGCAATTGATTTATATCACCAGCAGTCAATTCAGCCAATGAAATTTTTTCTGTTACTTCATTAGCACTTGTCTTTGTATTCTCCAATGTCTCTATTAAATCAATATTGTCCAACATGTTTCCTTTATTTGTCACTATTTCTCGTAACAAACTAATTTCCAACTGCTGTAAGAGACGTTTATTTTCACTTATTTCAGCTATTAACGCTTCTCTTTGTTCTTCTATATCCGGTCGTTCGATTTGCACTACCACAGACAGTAGTTGATTCTCCAAACCCTGTGCCAACAGAAAACTATTAACAATTGGAGATTGAATGTGTTGGGTTTTTTTTTTGTTTCTTTTCGTATTGGATAAATTGTTTACCGTCATTGTAACCATGTAATTGATAACAGTTGCTTTGGAATATACCGATGGATTGAATAATGGATTTGATAATTTTGTTGTTAAATACATTCGAAATTTTGGATCATAATCCACTTCTTTATCACCGAGAATTATAAATGTACGACCACCAGTGTCTAAAATATATTGAAATTGATTAATTAGCTGTAGAGTTAGGAAAAAAGACAACACTTATTCACTATTTTATATATATATATAAAATTTACTTTTTATATTTTTTGTCATGACATTGTCCACGATCGGATCAATGTAGTCAACATCTTGAAATAAAATTGGCAATCCATATTTAATTGCCATTTCGAGCTGTTTGATATAATCTACATCATTAAATGTAATGATTTTTAGATTATTCTTCTCTTCTCTTTTTCTAATCCAATTGAACGCCTGTTGTTGTGGATCAATGCAAAGTGGAAATCGGGAAGCTCGCATTGTGAGGATTCCATTTTGAATTGACAATTCATCTGGTGGTAGACCCTCCCAATTCCATTGACTAATTTCCACATCATTAGTCAAATAATTTTCAATTCTGTACGGTTGCGAGATTGGAATATTTTTTTCCAATAAACTTTGTTGCCATTTATCATAAACCATTTCATTTCGAAATTCATATGAAAATGGGCCGTGATAAGCGAGAAATGACGCGGAAAGAAGACAATTCCCCACAATCATTTCGAGATCACTACGAAGACTTTCTAATTGTTTTGCCCATCGAATTTTCTCCGATGACAAACCATTAATTAATTTATCCGCAGCAATTAAACGTCGCTGCAACAAATCTGTTTCATCCTGCAATTTTTGCCTATCAGCTACTGCAACTTCATATTTTGCATTTAATTCCACCAATTGTTTTTCCAATTTTTTTAATTCCCTCTCCTCTTTATCAAATGCACGTTGCGCACGTTCGGATTCAATCTCTAAATCGCGTACACGATCAATTTTTGGTTTTACTTCTCGATAAACATTGCAATAATCCAATACTGCGAGAACAAATTTGTACAATCCATAACCAGCTTTACTAATCGACGCCATTTGATCCAATTTATTTGATTGTTTGAGATGTGATTTCACCATTTGTTGCTGTCTCATAGTTATTTCTTCAATGTCCATCTCTTGAAGTGTTCTCAAAAAATTCGGATCACTCATCATGCCTTTGGCTGTTTTCCACGATATATCCTTCAAGTCCTGGATTATTGCAATACACTCGCAAACTATTTGAACGGATTCTGGTGGTGTTGCAAACGAACGAATTTCCGTAATATCATTTTTTTCCAAGTCATTCAATGCCAATCGGGCTGCATCCAAACCCGGTTGTGCCTCAGCAAGTACTACTTTCGCTTCAGTTGACTCTTTACCAATTATTTTATTTCTCGCCTCAATCTCCTCACGTTTTTCCATACTGTGTTTCTGTTTTTCCGTCGCAATTTCTGTACTTTCAGCGACTGATGCCAGTAATTCTTCACAATTTTTTGTCTGCTCTTCAACTTTAATTCGTTGAACTGCCAGAATTGCATTCAACTCAATGAGAGTTTCTGAAGCTTCGGCGATTTTCTTCAAACCACCAAATAATCGATCACAATGTGATGTTATGTACTCCTTCTTTTCAACCAATAAACTCAAATATGTATTTATAAAATCCAAAAAATGTTTTGGTGTTATATGAATTGTTCTACGGAGCTTAGTATGGAATTCATGAGTATATGAGCCAACAGAAACGTGAACATGAATCACATGTTGAACTATATTATCTCGATGCTCCTCGGGAAGATGATGATTCTGTAATGGAGTTAATGTTTTCATTATTTCTCAACAAAATACAACATAGCATTAATAAAAGTTCATTCTTACATCTCGTAGAACAACATTAGCAACAGCATAAAGGGCCTGTTCGGGCCATGGAAACATCCAATCAATAGTTGTGCTACCAACAATACCTGGATAGCTTCGACAACGTGATCGTAAAATCTCACCTGATGGACTCATTGCCAATGCAATGCGTAAATTTGCTGTACACGTTTTTGTAAAGTAAGTCCAAACGTTTTCCCTGACAATTATATATAAAAATACGTCGTATTTGACCAGTAAATGCTTTCATACTTATTATTTTTCAAACAAATTAATGAGAATACCAACCTTGTTGGCGCATATCCCACGTTTGTCGCATCATTTCTACAAGCACCAACAATCATTTCTATTTCATCATCATTAAATAAAGCTGGCACAACACCTGTCATCAGCATATTATTAACCATCTCAAGAAAGCTCTCATCAACAATATGAGCAGCAGTAAAAAAAAAGACAATTCGTTTATTTTCAACGCCAACGAGATTGTAAAGTTTTTTCATATCTTCACGAAAGCTATTTTCATTGTATCCACGGCTCAGAGAAATTTCAAAGACATCACAATGTGCAGCAAACGCAGCGAGTTTAACAATTGATTGTTTTCCATTGCCACCACTTCCAACTATTAAAACATGACCACGATGCATTCTCAATGCACGATGTATTCGTACCAAGTGCTCAAGTGCATCATTGAACAGGACCATGTTAATCATTGAATGTTTCTCATTATACTCTTCAAGGATCTATAACTCAATAAACAATACCGAATAAATTCTTTTTTGTCTCATATTTAATTAAACAAGTATTGGTGAAATCAACCTCCATAAATAAACTGTAGACGGCTTCATAGTCAAGTAAATCCTCGTAAAATCGTGGCTCGTCTTCATTACATGCATTCCTAAAATCACCAAAAAGCAATGGATCTCTTAAACTATATTCAATTATGTCTGTATTTTCCTCCCATATCGATTCAATTTTTGATTTCAAATGTCTATGTATCAAAGCTTGATCCTTATCGTTTATCAATCGATCATATATAACACGTGTCACTTCGTTTCTCCACAGTCTGACAAATTGATGAACCGTTGAAAAATAATCCGGTGCACTTTGAAGAAGTCCGGCGGTAATTCTTGACAGATCTCGCATATTAAAAATGTAATGAAATTTCGATGGTGTCGGTGGCAATTGTGATGTTACAATCTATTGTAATAATTCACAATGTTATCATTATTCATTATTATAAAAGAATAAATTGACGAAATGAATGTGAAATATATTACTTTGTACAATTCTAAAGTAATTTGAATCAAGTTCTCCGCGATTTGTCGAACATCTTCGGGAAATATTTCAAGATGTCCTGCAAGAATGCTGGTATAAATGTAGTTTAAAGTTTCATCGCTAGGAAAACTGACATTGTAAACAGAGAACATGGAAATAAATCGAGGATCGACGTCGTTTCGTCCGCCACCAGTTTTACCCATTGCTGCTAAATAACCTATCAATAAATTTCAATTGGTAATAATGAAAAATATAATTAATTTGCCAATGTTTTCCAATTAATTTACAAATGTCCTTGATTTGCTTCCAATTCAAACTCTTATCTCGATCGTATAATCCCCTGCGTTCCAAGAGAAGTTTAAGGAGCGCAATCGGTTGTTGAGTTCCATAAATATCCACCAATGGCATATTCATGTCGTCGATAAACACAACGAGAGTTTTCCCTGGCGGTGGACCATACAGGTCTTTTGTTCGTTTCTCCAAAACAGATTCAATATTTCTCTGAACATCCATAGATGTTGTTCTCGATGAGAAATTAATTGGCAATTGATTCTATTGAATTTTATTTGGAGTTCAGTATCCATAATGCGTGAGGTGTCATACAATTTCGTTTTTAGAATTGGATTTAACTTACAAATCTATCACGATCGAGTGAACGAAGAAAATTTTGTACAATTGCAGTCTTTGACGTGCCAGTTTCTCCAACTAGTAATACTGGACGTCTTAAATTATTCATTAAACTTATAAACCAATTTGTTCGCATTGTATCAATTGTCGGCACTTGAATTTCACAGAAACTTTTTTTCCTGTCATGAATATATTCTGGTACCAATGAAATCCAAGTCCGCCACACTTTTCCTTCCACATCCAAAACATAATCATATAACGAACAAGATGTAATGGGGATATATCCTGAAAACAAATATTTGTATCAATGAAAATTGAAAAAATTTTATGATTAATTAAAAATAGTGGGCGTACGTATCGTTGCCAATTTCTCCGGTGTGTCTTCCACCATCATAAGCCCAGAAGCTTTTTTCATATAATCATCAAAGTCCGGTCGTGCTTCGGGGACAAGTGTGGCACCCAGTGAACAATAGCACGATTGGATGTACACAGCTTCTAACAATTCATTTCTATCAGCTGTTTTTTCATTCCAATTAATCTTGGCTGTTGAAACGTCACCGAGTTGTTCCGAACGTAATTCCTCAATGTCACTTGCAGGATAAAGACCATCAATCATGTGACACAATTGACAAACCTTTAATAGACGGATAGAAAAATGTAATTGAAACATTCTTACGCAATATATTTTTTTATTAATTGAATATAACATTACCATATTCAAGGCAGTTTGTTTGATAATCATTTTCAATGGCACAACTTGTTGTAATCCCAACATTCCCTCGATAATTAAATTAAGAGCACCATCGACATATTTCTTAAACAATTCTCGTAGAAATTCTTGCTCAAATTCTCGTCTGCCGTTTATCCATTTATCCATATGGGGCTTGTATCCTAAATATTTCGGATCAATATAAACCATACCAGCCCGTGACACTGTCGCAGGTGATGCATATTCAAGACTTCCAACTTCAAACAGTAAACTGCAATAATTCTGCAATTTAATTCTCTCCTGATTGGCAAGTGTGAGAATTTTATTGTCATCCATCACGGAATTCATATTTTCAATCCATAGAGCGTCAACATCGCCATCAAAGAGAATATATCTTCGTTCATCGTTTGATGACTCGATTGGTCGATTAATCTCGCGAAATATATTGCTGAGAAGACCATCAGTCCAATCGCGAGTTAAAGGATCCAGAACGCCATACAATTCTGACACTGCACATGCCTGACGATAAAGTAAGTAATTAATTAAACAATTTTTCTATTAAATAATTGTATCAATCATTTATTATACCTTTGGATTTAATATATATAATTTCGTCGGTTTATTTAGTTTTGTTTGAGTTTTACATAGTGTTTCAATTGTTACGGTTTTTCCACCGCCAGTCGGGCCCACAACCATTATTGAATGTCGCGTCATCATAATTTCATAAAGTTGAATGACTTTGTCCACCTAAAATTCAATAAAAAAATTTTGAGTTATTATTTTTATTTGTAAATTGATATTCAATTATGAAAATGTGGGTACAAACTTGTTCGGCCACGACAATATATCCATTTTCCTGCAGAGTTTTTTCTACTGCTTCATTAAAATCCGGATATTCAACTCTAGGACAATCCAATCCCGGAAAGAGGTCTTTAATAAGTCCAAGAAAAAGTGGAATATCATCAAACGTAAATTTTGGTACATTCATATCTCTTAATGCTCGCATTAACACAACGTTTTCGGGTAAGTTATTCGAAGTCTTTTTCAATTCTCCTGCCATATTGAGAACCGACTTGAGAGCTCTCAAACCAAAATCATAATGTGTTTGTTTGCTCAATTGTTCTCGCGCAAGACTGTACAATACTGTCATTTTTTTCGCCAAAACTTTTGCAGTGAGAAATCCAGCACTAAATAATTTTATCTGGCATATGAGTTCATTGTCGGGTACAATACAGACAACAGGTCGAAATAAAGCTTTTACAGACTCGGGCAGTTCAGTTCTACCGGCGTAACCCGGATTCATCGTGATAAAAATACCAACCTTAGAATCCATTATGATATCTTGACCTTCAAACTTGAAGAGAAAAACAATTATTTCATATGGAAATAATCGATTGAATGATTGTTTAACTGTTTCATTTTACCATAAATCGTCGCGATTTAGTTTGCAACGCTGACCGTATTGTTTGAAGTTGCGTTGAAATAACAGATAAAACTGACACGTCAATCCGATTAAACTCATCAAAGCAACCCCACGCGCCACATTGCGCTAATCCACCAAGAGTTTTTCCAATCGCAACGTAATCCATTCCTTCACCGCAATTCGTTACAATGCACAATCGACCAAGAGCCTTGGCCAAATCCTTTACAGTTTCAGTTTTCCCTGTTCCAGCAGGTCCTAAAATATTTTCAATATATTAATTTAATTAACACATTAATAAAATATACATTTCAAATGAGTTCTTGCAATTATGATTATGAATTTTACCAGCTGGAGCACCCCCCAAATGCATTGACAGTGCTTGGGTAATTGTTAAATAAATCCTATCAGTTAATGGTGTAATCACAAGTCTACCATTCAATCCCATATATTCATAGCCGTATTCAAAGCTTCCGTTACATTGATTTACCCAGACATTATCCAAATCGTGTATCCAATAAAATCGTAATTGACTTTCCCACTCGAACTCCATTGCCTCCATAATGCTGTCTCTTACAAAACCATCGATTATGTCACGAGTATGAACATCAATTGTAAGAATTGTATCTAATTTCTTTCTGTCATTATTCGTTAATGCATTCCCACCCATCAATTTTACAATCTCGTCCAATTGGTTATTAAGTTGTTCCAAATACTACAAATTTATAGTTACATTGCATAAATAATCTTTTGTTCCATTCTCATGGACTTTTAATGAGAAATTATCTTTTCAAACCTCTTTCATCGCGCGCTTTTTTCCCAATTTAATTTTTGCAAACACATTCTCCACTTCAGCCGTCCACCATATTTGATTCGCAGCAAGAATCATCATTCCCTGAAAATCCAACATCCATTCACTGCGTGGTCTTCGAACTTTGCCATAATTATATACTGCTTTTTTCGTCAAATATCGATTTGATCGTTTCATTTCTGCCAATGCGTCCACCATCCACTCTTCAATTTTTCGGTCAGTCAAAATGGGACTATTAAAATCCATTACTTCATTTTCACAAGAAATCATAGCATCGGCCACTGTCCTCACATCAATACCATTCATTTTTACAGATACAAATCGAAATTTTTCCAAGTTATCAAACATTTTTCCAATATGTTGTTGAATTGCCATGGGATTGTTAGTGCCCAAAATGCCCAAGAGCTCATCGTCACTAAGAAAGTTGAATCGTGGAAAAATTATACGTTTACCATTGAGATATTCGATCAATGACTTTTGGCATTTGTCCAGGCCAGCAATCAGAGATTGAAATGTTTCTTTCCGTCGTGGAATCATGCAACAATCATAAACATTTAATTTCTTTGCAGTATCAATCATGTGACGCCTGAAGGCATTATCAATTTCATCAAATTTTCTTGCTTCCTCTGGCAATTGAATTCTAATGTCACTGTCAATAAATATTCCTTCTAAGTACAGCCATTTCCTTTGTAGTTCAGTCCAGGTTTCCAACACGCTCGATATTGTTTGCATTGTCTTCTCCAATTCCTGTACTGATCCCAAAAACGGCCCAACAAATTCCGACGCAGCCATACTTTGTAAATTCATTGAATTGTCCTCGAGTACTTGATTCAATTCGTCAATGGGCCCAAGGATAAAACCTCGATCATCCGAACCTGATTTCAAATACAAATGTGCTAATATGATTTGTGTATGTTATCGGTATTTCATTTACCTTTAAAATGTTTCATCACTGTGAACTCCATTGACTTCCACGCTTCTGCAATTTCTTTTACACCGCGCTCGATTGCCAATTCTTTCACCGCATTTGTCACAATTGCTTCTGCTATATCCTGGAATTTGGCCAAGTCCATGGCAAACATATTCTCCAGTGTAAATCTACATACGAATCATAATAGAATATTATTTCCCATGATGTTTTATGTTGTCTCTTAATATACTATCTCACCGCTCCATTACTCTTCCTTTCAATTATCGCTTGCATTAACAAATTATGAGAAAAAAAATATGATTATTATATATAAATTAAGTACATATTTCATATATTTTATCTTAATTAATTGTCACGATTTTTCCGCGATTTTATATAAAATTTTCGCATCTTCGTTCACCCTACTCTAAATTGCTACATAATTCTTATTGTATATTAATGGTGTAAATTAAATCTTAAATGTCCTTATTCAAAGTTCATCACTCTCAATTCACTATTTAAATCAATCCCCGCACCTATCTGGGGACATATCAAAATGTTTTCCGGTTTTGTCCATTAATTCTTGCCAATGTCTTTCACGCATAGCTTCATGTTTTAGTTCAACAAACAGCGGCACCGAATTTTTGAATGCTTTCATTGCTGTCTCAAGTGCTACACCGACATCGAGTTGTTTCACTGCTTGTGGAAATTTTCGAAATTCTTTGATATACTGTTCCATGCCATCAATTAATTGTTGAGGATTTAAATCGGCCCACAGAGTCTTCGACCATACATCACGAGTATCCTTTTGTGTTTTGTACAGCAAATAAATCAATTCCATTCCTTCAAAATCCGCTTTTAATTTATTAAAAACTGAATAATCCGTTGGTGGAAGATCAAATAAAATTTCAGCGCTGACAAGATCCAATCGCCGTTCCTCTAATGCAGCAATCAATTTTCTAAATGTCTAAAAAATTGCCGTCCATTATTAATTATGAAATATTTATGTAAATTATCTATCGGCTCACCTCTATCCGCTCCAATCCAAGATCAAGATCGCCATTCACATTCCCCGGTCCATTCTCATTGAAATAATTAGCAAACTCTGTACATTCATTTAACAAATCAAAAATTTGTCCCTTTGTCATTTCGGAAAAACGATCTTTGGTACTTTCTAATGTGGTAGCACGATATAATGCTCCAAGATAAAGTGATTCCCATTCTTGTTGGAGTTTGTATGCTTGTTCTTCATCTTCTAATGGATAATTAATTCCATGAGATTTCAATGTCATAAATGTTGATTGATATTCGTTGTATTGAATTTCAGCTTGAATCGCCATTTTTTTTATATCTGCAATTGCTTTCATAACTATTTTAAATCGATCCAGCCCACTGATTACAAGCTCAATTTCCGTCCGAAATTTTTCTATTTTCATTTGTAAATCATTCATCGATTTTTCCGTATCCATAAGGAGATAATTACTCAACACCTGTTGCCACTCTTGTGCATGGTCTTTGAAACTTTTTAGCAGTGGTATCAAATTAATTCTACAAATTACGCAATTTATTACAATTATTTATTCAGTTGACTTGAATTTGTTTATCTGAATTGTTACCTTATACTAAATACATCAAAATGTGGCACCATTTCTCCAATCTCTTCAATAATTGTATCATAAAGAGTAAATTTTTCATCGTACTGTTGAAGTGTCGGATTTGTTGCTGCAAATTTTTCACAGATTTGCGGCTTATCAAGTCGCCATAAGGTGACATATTTTTTCCATCTCAAAAGATATCTCCAACAATCTAATGCCAATTTTTGAGTTGTCTCTTGTATGGCAATAGTGCAATTATTAATAATCTAAAATAATTATTCATTATGATACTTTGAAATGTATTTTTTTCCGTCACTATTTATTCGATAAATTACCTGAATGCTCATAATGTCCTCGAAGAAACTAAACATCACTAAATCGCCAGAATCGTCTTCTTTAAAAGGTTTACATTCGTGACAACTTCTCGCCATCCATCTGGGAAAGTCTCTACAACGCTCCAATAAATTTTTAACATTTTGAAGAACAATCGCATTAATTTCCAATGGCGTTGGACGAAGAACAACTTCAGAAGCTAACAAAATTGTATCTACTTGAAATATCGGTTTGTTTCCCAGCAAAAGATTGTTCAAAACTTCTAAATTTCGTACGAAGCATCTAAATAACAATATTATCCATTCGAACAGATATAAAAATCCAAAAAATCTTGATATCCTTTATATTAATTTATCTTACGTGATAAACGCCGTGAAAATTTTATGCTCGTAGCATTCATAAAAATGCGACATTGCTTCACTTTTTCCAGTTGAAGTTCCTTCAACCAAACTCTCCAATTTTATCAACATCGGACTGATGGATTGATAAGCCTTTTGCATCATACCGATTAGCTCTGTCCTTTTTGCTTCAATATCAAGAAAGTATGTCTAAAAAAAAAAAAATCGTCTCACTAAGTTATGAAACCTTTGAAATATTTCTCACCAATTTCTTCAATGTCTCATTAGCCAACCTTGCATCCTCTCAATTCATAATCAGGACCAGTTGAATCCTCGGCAGATGTAAATAAATTATAGCTGCCAATATCATTCTCTATTCTCAAATCAATATCTTTCTTCAGTTGATTAACTTGAATGAGAATTGATTCAATATTCTTGAGTAATTTTCTGCAGATAGCAGTGTAATGAGATATTTCAAGCGAACACCAATTCAATCGCGATACTCCGGATTGAATATGCTTCTCAATATTTTGCACAACATTTTTGAACAATTTGATCTATATAGAATATGTAACGATTAATCATGATTTTATTAACAAAAGTATTATAAATAAGAAAAAATTATTATTCTTACATCAGCAGTATCCAATTTGTCTATTATACCATTATATTGATTAACCATTGCTTGCATGTCTTCAATATCAGATCTTAAACGATCTTTTTGAATACCCACATCTCTCAAAGACGTTGGCAATTCAAATCCAAGTTGTTCCAATAATTCTGCTTCGTGTATTATTTCAAAAACTTGCCAATCAAAATTAATTTCAAAGCACAATTCATGCTCCGCCATGATTTTATCATCCATTATTTCAATCCATGTCACTTTTGTTGTTTGCATTGGTTTATCATTTAAACTGGGAGACGTTGAGTGTTTCAGTTGATTCGTTAATTGGGATGATCTTTCATCCAATTTCAGTTTCAATCCTGATGAATCTACAAACAAACTCTTGCCACCTTGTGACATTGAATCTTGAGCTCGTGAATATTTACTGCGCGACTTCTTCGATGGAACTGTACTCGAAATTTCGGCAATCAATTTTTTCTGTTTAATAACTGCAAAATGATTTAATATATAAAGTGATCATTTTCGATTTAAATCAATAATCGAGCATACATTTGTCTGTCACCACTGGTGCCATCTTCAACAGATTCCTTTTCATCGCACTTGATATTGTCGATTCGGCTTTATCAATCCACGAGTTGAATTTCTCCTCTTCAAATTTCTTCATATACTTTACAAGATTAATATACTGAGTAAATGCAAATGTTTTCAAATGACTATTTTTCAACTCCTCCACCTTTTGGAATGTTTGAATAGGACCACATAACTTATAATACAGTTGCCGTGCCCAAAATATAGCACCGGCAACGGGTGGATGATATCTCAATAATGGTGGATTTCTCTTCCCTGAAATAATTCTAATACAAATTTGTTCCTATAAATATATTTGTTTTTTTTTTAATATTATTCATATCATACCTAGGTTAAATATACTTTCAACTTCATTAATTTCTTTGCTAAATTGTTGCATGATCACATCGAACTTTGTCGACAATTGTTCGTGAATGGCTTCTCTAGTTTTGATATTTTTGAATTTTAAAAGAACATCCAATGCCTGTTCAGCACTGATAAGTACTGTAAAACATTCATCAATAAAATATTTTGCTTCATTTTCTAATGATGTAACCTCAAAATAGAACCAGTCTATTGTCGCATCCCAATTCTCTTTATTGAATTCGGTAAAAACAATGAAATCTGCATTTTGAATTGGTATCACCAATTCATCAACTCTTTTGATAATAGCATCAATTTGCGCTGGATCGTTTATGATTGACTTCAATTCTGCACCAAATATATTGTAAAAATCTTGAAGAACACTTGCAATTTTGTTCAAATCATTGCAAACTTTGGCTATGTACTCGGTGTCTTTAAATAAACGTAATTGATCGAATTCCCATCGCACTCCTTTTTCAGACTCTTCAATATTTTGGCGAGTCATCAAATATGATGATTTCCAACTTTTCATCATATTGTAAGCGTTCATGGTTCGTTCCAAAACCTCTGCTAACGGTTTACTAAACAAAAATATTATATAATCCCATACAAATTGTGAAAAAAAAAACTATTCAATCTTGCGTTACATTACCTAAAAAGTTCTTTTATTGACAAATTATTTTTTATACTCTCGCATAATTGCCAAGATATCCGTTCAAAAAGTGCGGACATTTTTTCTTCAGTATTGTATACCTTTGAGAGTATCCAAATCATTCGCATACCATCTATAAGTGTTGGAATAGCTTCAGCAATGGCTTTAAATGAATTCGATTCAGTTATTAGCTGAAAATAATATTCAGTTCATTTAAGAGAACGCCAATAAATATAATTCTACCTACCTTAAAGTATCGCAATAACGTAGTGAGAAATTTATTATTATCTCTAGCTTCAGTGTAACGTTTCCACAGTTCAAGTTCATACCAATGGAATGCAGAAGTCATTGGTGAACCAACATCATTCAATATGGTTAATATTCTCTTCACATTTGGTGCATTCAATTGTTCAACAATAATTGACAAACCCGTTTTTTGTTCATGCCAATATTCCAATTCAGCCATTGGACCTTTACCTTGTGGTATTTTATGAGCAAATGTTTCCAGTACTTTTTCAATATGCTTTCCCCATATCATAAGAGTTTCTTCGAGCTGTTCAATTGCATTTTTATCAAGACTAGATGGAATCACTGTCATTATATCCATATCATTAATATGGGATAATACTGGTGCCGGTAATAACATATCAGCACTCGAATGTTCCAATGTCCATTGAACAATAGAGGTTAAATTTTGAAGATGTTCCAATAATTCTTTTTTGCTACTTTCGATAACAAGCTCTTTTTCACGTTTATTCGTCTTCGTATCTGATGAGATAATTTAATTATTATCTGTTTTTATTATCAATTAATTGAATTATTGCAAGTGTAATAGAACGAAATAAAACTCGTACCTTTCTCTACGTTAGATATAGTACGAGAACTTGTTATATTTGTTTCTTTCGTACTAGAGGTTTGAGTTTCCTCAATTTTTTCAATTGTTGTTGATAATTTAACGAAATTGGATGGTCTTGTCAAGGCCGATACCTTCAAGGAAATAAAGAGATGAAATGTATTGATGGGTAGAATAAATAATAATATAATTCTTTTTTTTTTTTTACTTGTGTATCAATAACGTTAGTCAGTATGGCACGCGCTTTTCCAACGTGATCGCTTTTATTATTTGCATGAATATCACGAACATGATGCTGAGCTGCACTTGGGCCACGAAATTGTTTTTCTATTAGAGGTTTCAGCACCTATGTAATTAAAACAAAAATAATAAAAAAGCAACTGTTGTAATGTAAAACGAGTAATAGCAAACTTACATGTACGAGGATATTATTCAGAGTAGTGAGATAGGAACCATTTAATGATCCAACGATGAGAAAATCTATCATATGATCGCAACACATTTGCCATGAATTAAATTCAGAGATCGCAGCGTCATTTGTTCTCAAGAAATAAAATAGATTGACATTGGACAATTCGTGATTATTTGGATTTATTTCACCGAGGAGCATATGAATCACTGGCACTTCCACGATTTTGTCAACAACTTTCTATCATTGCAATTAGTTTCATTCCACAATTATTTATTCGCTGCTAATGAATTATTTTTTTAATTATCCATTCGTACTAAAATAATTTTACCTTTGTAAGAATATACTTATCCTCATCGCCCGGCGGTGGCGCAAATGATGACACCCCCACTGCGGAATATTGTTCAATTAAAATTATTTTTTGTTTAACCGTTTATTATTGTGGAATAAAAAAAAAATATTATTATAATTGAACAATAGAAATATACACGATCCTGCGCTTTTTGTTTGTGATTTGGATTTATGCGGAATTGATTCGTAGGTTGGCGCTGCCTCTTCGTCATCATCCTCATCCACCTGGGAACCTTCTTCCTCATCGTCATCAGGTGTTGAAAGCATTTGCGTTGATGATACACCAGTGTACATTGTGCTGGACACATCACCATCTGATTCAAGTTTATCACTTTTTTTATTACTTTTCTTCGCCTTCTTTCCTTTCTTTTTTTTGCCTTCATCGACTTCGACCTTCCCTAGAATAAAATGAAAAGGAAGATTCTGTTGATTATTCACATTGAGTTATGGTATATGTTTGTGCTCTATCGGTGCATTACACGATCATCTGCCATAAAAAATAAATATAGATAGTGCACATGATATATTTATTTTTGTTTTACCAGGTGCACTTTTTGTCAATCGTTGAGGACGTCCCTTTGCTGAAAATGTTGCTATCGCCGTAATCTTGGCGATGCGACTCGCAGCTTCAAATGTGTATCAAATACAAAAAGAACAGGAGAAATAAAACAATGAATGTGTACATGTTATTTTATCTCGATGAATTATTTAATAAAACAAATCGCAATTACCCTCTTCCCATATTGAGACCTCTTCCTGTATCACTTCATCTCTATACGTTTTGTAAAAGGAAATAAGTTTCTTGTCTAAATCGATAACACCATATAGATCCGTGTTGAAAAATTCCATGAGTTTATTATAAAAATAGTGATTATTATCCTGTAATAAATAGTCAAAATAACTTGAGAGTATCAGTAAATAATAAATTATTAATTCAAGATATTTTTTTATTACATTCAATAAATTGTCAAAGAGATGTGTGTAATTGTCGTCGAGGCCGAGGAATTTCATGACTCGATTGCGAATCCATAAAACTCTGTTGTTAGAATAATTTATGTCACTCATAAAATTATATTCAAAATATTTATTTGGCAATTGAAAATATACTACCGATAATCAATTAAAATTGATTGCGATGATCCAGCATTGGAGCTCAATCCTGTATCTACATAACTCTCTTCCCCATCGTTATCACCACTAAGTAAATCTAATTCTGTGTCTACCATTATTGCAAATCTAGTTATTACACTTTTTCAATAATAGACAGTCATTGTTTATCAGTAAACTGTAAAGGCTGCACGTTATCAATCAAGTAATTACTAATTCTTGAAGGTTGGAACAACCTTCATCGCTGTTATTACGACGTTGTCATAGCAAATAAGCGCGATGAGAAAAATAGAAATGAGAACACAGTGGAATGGTGAGAGAAAAAAAAATGATAATTTGCAAATATATTTTATTATTCAATTAATTTGTGCATATTTATTCCTCGGTTTTTACGAGAATTGGCAGTTTTGGATTTATTATTTGAGCAATCATAAATATCATCCTATACATTTCCACGTATTCTTCGATTGTTGGATCTAATTTATTTTTCATCAATGGAATAATTTCATGTAACAGTAAATCAAGTAAATTGCTCCGATAAATACTTTGTTGGAGACGTTGACTTGCATCAAATAGTGAAAGCAACTGATTTTTATTTGTATATTGAATGCATGGAGTATTAGTAAAATGTGAAAAATGTGAGAGACTTGTCCAGTTCCAAATACCATTGGACAACCATCCACGCGATATACATTCATTATTTAAATTCAAATTGACACCAGATCTTTTAGCTTTTAAAGCGTCGTACTTTTTAATACCACATTTTTTACTCAATTTGTCCAGTTTGTTGTATTTTGTCTTCATTTCACATAGTGCTACGGAATCCTGATTTTTCCCGTGTAAATCCCGAAACAATTTTGGAAACTCATGGAGCAAAGTCACGAAATCATTTGACTTAAAAATTGCCATACGTTTTTCATTCTAAAATATATAATGTAATATTCATGTAAATATACAGAAATTATTCAAAAGAAATATCCTGTGGAAAATGTAATACCTACAGTTTTTTCAAAATTATTTAAAAATTTTTTTACTGACGGACGATCTTCCAAATTGAAACATTCATTAGTGGAATCAGCAACATATGAATGATAGACCTTCAATACTGACAATAAATTCGTTGGTATACCAAATTGTTCAATACCATCAACCATATCAATAGTTGTTTGCTTGCGTTCAGTCACTGTCTTCGTTATATTGTCACCGTGACAAGGGCAATCATTTTTCAAAGATACAGATATAGATGATGACGTTTCCTTTATCATCATATTCAACGCCACTTTTTTAATCAGACTATCGAGTTCAGTAACAGACGGAAGTGATTTTTTTCTCGTCAACATCTCTCCATCACTCACTTTAGATTTTTGTTTCTTTATAATTTGTGCGTTTCTTTTACTGATTGCTTTTACACTTGATTTATTTGCAGCAATAAAATTTTTCGGTGATTTAGATTTTGTGATGGCTGTTGAGGGATCCGAAGACGAATGTGGCAATATTTTCTGCTCGGTATTTTTCAATATTTTCTTGGATGTAGACGGTGGCGCATAAATTTTCTTCACATCTATTGTTTCATTTTGACGTTTCTCTTCAGTCATATTTTTGGCAACTTTTTGACGTAATTGTTGCGCTTGAGCCAGAGCTTTATCAATACCAATAGCAATTTCTTCCGCGTGTTCATCCACATTCCCTCCCTAACAATCAAACAAAAATATATATTGTAATGCATAATTACATTCGCAAGAATTATCAAAAGGTTATGAAGACTATTTATATATTTAATATAATTCATGAGCATGAAGAAACTTACCGATACACAAGTGCAATAATTTTCGTCAACATCGCGAGTGATAACAGACTCAACTATCCAAGGACGCAAAATGAAATTTGCCTCGTCGCACTCAATCTGCAAAATTTTTCGTACTTCATTAGTGGCAGCCAATGTAACATCCACGTATGATTTTAAAGACGACAAATCATCGGGTTCATCAGCCATTTTTTCTTCCGCCGAGTCCTAAACGCAAATAAAAATAATAGTATAATAATAAATTTGAAATATTAAATGAATATGTGAGTATACGATGACACTTTTCATTGGCAATGTTGACGATTACAATACCCAATGTTTATATCTTTATATATGTAAATATATTTCATTGTGCAATATTGAGGTAGGATTCAAATAAATAATAAATTTCTTAGCTAGAATAATATTTTTTTTTATATATTAAGAATAATATATAATACAGACATAATTAGAGATAGAATTGTTTTATTTTTCCGTGTGTTTTGACATTTGGCGATCATTTAAATGCTTTGTCGCAAATATATATGATATATCTGAATCATTCAGTCATATAAAGTTAGGTCACAAACGAAAATTGTTTCCTAGTTTGAACGGATGATTTTTCTTTTGCATCAGTCACATCACCAATTGTTTACAGCGTTCAAAAAATTTTTTTCTCCTCTAGATTATCATTAGAATTGTTAGAGTAATTGGTTTTACGATTTTTTTTTCACTAGGCAATTATGAAAAAATACATAAACTCTCTTAAACTAGCATCATTTATATCCAAACTTTTCGGAATGCGCTCTTAAAGTACAACAAAAAAAAATATATATGAATAAGAAACACATCATTGACATAAAATTGTGAAATCCAATTTTTTATAAAAATAAAAATTAATTGGACATACTATAAAGCAACCATTAGCTATATTAGAATAAAATTAAAAATGACAAAAAGAAAACACAAATATATCTGTCAGAGAATAATTAAAACAATTAATTGCAATTAATCTAAATCAGACTCGTTTAGACTGAAAAATATTCATCCCATTATGAAAATGCAAAGAAAAAAGATTGCTTGAATTTTATGAATTTTCACCAAAATAAAATGATATATATATATATATATATCAGACAAATTGTGTGTGTACGTCTAAATTGGCGTGTGTGTGTATGTGTGTGTGTTGAAGACAGTAAACGATTATCAAATCATCAGCGGTTACTATAATTTTAATCATTTTTTTTGTACATAATTATTGTACGCCATGATGCACTCATCCTCGGAAGCATCACAAAAAAAAGAAAAAAACGAATAACTTTTCGCAGCAATTGGCGAAATCGTAAATAATTCACGTCCCCAAAATTCGCTGTTTATATTTTGTCATGTAATATTATTAATTCATTGACATAGAAGACTGGATGGGTAGTTGATTTTGGAGAAATAATGAAAATATTCAAGTAAAAAAAAATATGAGGTTTGTTTTTGCAAATTGTTGATTTACAATTCGTCTTTCCTCGGTACATCATCATCTTCATCTTCCTCTTCAGCGTCTTCTGGTGCTTCTCCGTATGCTCCATCGGATTCGATAAACTTGGTGAGTCCCTCGAGCGTTCGTTCACCGTTGTATTGAACGGCCTGAAAATAATAAAAAAATTGTAGAATTTCAGTTAAAAATAAATTTCCCACCACAACAAAATGAGTTTTCATTGCTTACTTGATTGTCACCCTTCTTGTACAATGTAATTGTTGGGAAGCTGTCAACCTTAACGTCATCAAGTTCATTGGCCGTAGCGTCCATCTTGGCAATAACAACGTCATCATTGTCCTTGAACTTCTCTCCAAGCTACATAAGCAAAAATGAAAAAAAAAACATAACAATTACAAATAGAAAATTCCATTGAATATAAATGAGGAAACAAATTTCATTTCATATAATCCGTTATTTACCTCATCATAAATGGGAACAAGTTGTTTACAATGTCCACACCATGGCGCATAGAATTCAACTAAAACTTTTTTGGTCTTATCAAAAGCAACTTCCTTGAAATTTGTACCAACAAGTATCTTAACTGGATTTTTATCCCAATCTTCTGGCAAATCTTCAGTCAACAAATGTCTACTCAATTTATTATCAAAGAAGTCTTGAACGAAACTCTTAACATTTTCGCTGCTTAAATCAGCATTTTCCGGTTTATATTTGGCCATGTCCTGTTCAAGTTTGATAATACGCATGGCTGGAACTTCTTCCTTCTTCATTCCAAAGAATTCAAGAATACGTGCATGATCAGCGTCATCTGTATTAATTGTCACGAAAAGAATATTTTCACGGAAGTGCTTGGCTGGCTCCTTAATTCCTTCAACATATTTGTCATAGTGTCCAGCTTCTTTACTCAAGAAAACTAGCAAATGATTTTTCACTTCGCCACTAAAGATTTTCTGTGCAGTTTCTTGGCTAAAATCAACGACCAATGGTAGCGCATGTACTTGAACAAATTCTTGCAGTGCTTTTGATTCGATTGCGCCATCAAATACGGCTTTGCCATCATCGAATTTCTTAAAAAGAATAACTTTTCCATCTTCAGCGTTGTATTCAGCAAAGATATCTTCAGCATGAACAAGAGCAAATACATGATCGTCATTGCTATTGGCAACTTCCAAGAATACTTTAGCACCATCGGATTCTGCATTTTTGAAGAAACCAATTACCACAACATTTTGTTCTTCAATCAATGCCTTCGCCTCGTCAACAGTAGCAATAGTTCTGGCGGCTGGTCCAGATTTTTTCGTAACCCATGCAACAATATCAGGTGCTTGACGACCGCCCGAATAATCAATTGGCGATCCAGAACGGAAGAATTTCAATGTAGGATAACCTCTTACACCGTGCTCCTCAGCAAGCTTTGAATGTACAGTTGCATCAACTTTACCGAGCTTAATTTCCGAGCCCTGTTTCACAAGCTCTTCAGCAGCTTTGGCAAATTCAGGTTCGAGTGCTTTGCAATGTCCACACCATGGTGCGTCTACACGTAACATAAATCAACAAAATTTATTAACTATTGTTATAATGTATATTACTTATGAAATAGGAAAATTTAATCACACGTGAAGTGTATTGTGCCATATGGCGATGAAAAATAATTGAAAATAAAATATAACGTTTGTCTAAGAAAGAAAGAAAGATAAAAAAAAAAATCGTCACTTTTATTTTATGTAGTAGAATGTGGTTCAAAGAGCAATGAACTCTGAGATATCACCGATCACATCTTCTACAGATCATTACTCCAAACCACTGATTTCACAATTTCAAATGATGCAATCACTTGTTGGATAAAATTAAAAAAAAAAAAAAACAAAGAATTATATGCAATGAATAAATATAAAATTATTACCGGTTACTGATCGTTTACATGCTGACGTGTAAAAATGTGCTATGTGTTTCGAATTTATGTATGGTATACGTATATGTCGTAGCGTTCTTCACCTCTTTTCTGTATTTCTCTGTCTCTAACTCTGTCTCCCTTTCACTTCATACAATGAAAGAGCAACAGGAAAGAACCGTATAAAGTAAAATTGTACACATACATATATGAAAAAGCATGCGTTAACAAAATAAAAAAAACTGAATTAATAACATGCAACCGGCATTGTGATATACTTACAGAATTCAACAAGAATATATTGATTGTCTTCAAGTGCTTGATTAAAATTCGTTTCCGTTAATACAAGCACTCCCTTCTCGAGTTCAATGTCGACTTTGTCGGCGAATGATGCGCTGATGCAAACAGCTACAAAGAATATTGTTCCAGCGAATTTCATCTTAATATATCTATGTAGAAATAATTGTCAATGAAATATTTATCAACTCAGTGAATTGGTGTCCACATGAATTTTCACAGTGGATTAATAATTAACTGGCCACCTTCGCGTTCAACGTCGATATTTCGAATGAACTCGTATAAAATGATATTGTTGCGAGGAAGAAGCTCATATAGTGAACCAACTAACTGTATGGACAGCCAAGCAACAACGAACGGAGCAGCAATGGAGTAGATAGGAGGTGCGCGAATGTGCCACGGTGGAGGGCCCCTTTTCTTTCTTGTATATTAGGCTTAACGCGTGGCACATACTGTGTTCTCGTGTTGGCTTGTGATTGGCTATACGACAAGGCTTTCGTAGACATCCTCACCAATTCGGTTGTGTGTCACAGATTCTACACCAAGAGACTAAAAAATATTCTCCGTTATGATATATACCGATATATACAAGTCGAAGTTTATCAATGTATAGGCCACGTCAGTTTTATTGTTTTTCCTTTATTTTTTATTTTTCTTGAAACACATGATTAAATATAGATAAGAATAAATATAAGGTCTGTAATATATTTGGATGTGTATGTATTTATATATATATATATATATATATATATGCATGTATAACCGAAAAAATTGCGAATATAGTCAGTTTGATATATTAACCGACATAAAGGTCAGAAAATATTTTGAAGCATGATTGTATGAATTATTTCATTAATATTATTGTAAACACAATTGTAGCAATATCTAATTGATATTTTCGTCATCACATTTGTAGATATGATTTAATAAATATGGATGACAATATTATTTATTATAAAAATTTTTTTCAGTATATGGTCATAGATATCGCGATCATAACCTCATTTCGTGAGTAAAACAAATCAGGATGTAGCTGTAAGCATTATTTGTCGGCAAGGTACTATCGCTATACAGTCATTACAAAAATTGTTGAGTTTTTGTATTATATTTTTCATTTGGCAAACAATACAATAAACACAAATAGCGATGTACGATACAGGTGAAAATTGTATAGTCTTTGAAGAAATTTAAAAATCATCGCGGGCGTATTGTTTGGTGGCGCGTTATCCTCAATAAATTTAAATGTAAAAATTGGCGCATAAATGACGATCAACTGAAATAGAACACTATTGCCATTCGAATATTGCCTTGAAGGTGTAGTTGGTATCAAACAAATATAGTAATATGAAACTATTTTAATATTAGTCTCTTGTGTAACAATTACTCATATAATATCAACACAAGTATTGAATAATTAACGATAAATTATCGTAATAATATATCGGTTGTATATATCTCGAAATGATTTTAAACCAAATAAACAATAATATTGACGTCTTAATAAATTATTCAATAGGGCCATGAGTAACTGGAGCTAAGCCAAATAAATTGTAGATTCGACAAAGCGCAACCAGTTACTGAAATATTTGTTGCATAGTTCACTGTTCAACTTCATCTCAGTGCAAACGTGCACAATTAATTAATTGTACGTCTCAACAGTCTTTAGACTATTTCAAAGTAAGAATATATTATCATACCAGTTAGTTATACTGGATTTTTTATCATGTCAAACTTCAAAGTCACATCGGAAATATATACAGAGAATTGCAGTAATGACACAACGTCAAATGCAAAAAACAACTGTAAGTTAACGGCATTATATAATGAAAATATAATTTGAGAAAATTAATATAAATGAATAATTTTATTTTCAAGCAACTTTAACAACGTTTTCATTCATATATCCCACATATATGGGAATGGATTCAAAGAATAATGATGTGGAATACGATAAAGATGGTGATTTAATTGTCAAGCGGAAAAAAAAGGGAAAATTATTGATTGGTCAGTGAAAATTATTATATGCAATGGTGGTTAATTATTTTACACAACAATTCTCCAATTGATATATTAATTTTGATTAATTCAGAACACAGTTTGTCTACCGAATTACAATTGGTTGGATTGCAAGTGTGGCGCGGTGCACTTTTATTAGCTGACTATATTTTAGCCAATCCCAAACTCTTTGAACACAAAACAATATTGGAATTGGGATCGGGCGTTGGATTAACGAGTATTGTCGCGAGTTTTCTTGCCAATGAAGTCACGTGTACAGGTATAAAATTTTGGAGAACTAACATATGATACATAAATTATTGATGTATATTACAAGATTATTTATTATAGATATCAATTTGGATGGGATTTTAGAGCTGATAAATCGAAATGTAAGACGTAATTCACAATATATAAGTGGCAATATCAATGTGATGGCGCTTGATTTTTTTAATAGTAATTGGTCGACAATTTTAACAGAGAAATTGATGAAGACATCGATAATTTTAGCTGCGGATGGTGATAAATATGATATATATAAATATTTAAAATCAATAAATCTGTGGTTACAATATGGAATTGTAACAACATCAATTTTTTGTTTCTTTCAGTTATCTATGATATTGATATAACTAAAGGTTTCGTGAGTACATTGGAAAAGCTCTTGAGTATTAATTCGTCGCGTACGGCCTACGTTGCTCTAGAGAAACGTTATGTATTCACAATAACTGATCTAGACTCAGTAGCACCAATGTATGAAGAATTTTTGCGATGTATTGCCAAAGAAAATTTGAAATGGAATATAGAGATCATTGACTTGGATTTTCCACAATATTTCCATTACGATCGAGTAAAACAAATGATTCTTATGAAAATTGAAAAGCATACATAATTAAAAAGCCAAAAAAAGACTGAATATATATTAAAAATAATAATAATAATAGTGATAATGTAAGAGATTATAATTTTTCCTCTAAGCATAATATAATTGCAAATGATTTATTTTCACAGAATTTATTATTCTTGTTTCTGTCTATTTACAAACTACAATTATCAATAATTATGTTGAACATAACATCGGTCGTGATCACAAGAGGATTCTCACATTATTTTTTTTTTTTCTTTCATTATCTATCATAAACATTTCGATTATTATTTACTGTTAAATTAATAAAGATGTCACGACCTTAGGTAGTAATTTCTGTCTTTTTGTGTATATATAATACAGGTGTTAGCGATTATTTATTAAAGGTACAGCCCACCTGTGATAGGTGTGATAATCCACGAGCGTTTTTTTACTTGCGAGAATGGCGGTCAACAATGTATATTTTTGCTTTGTCTGCTGTTGCGATTTTTTTTCTTTTTAAGACGCAACAAAAAAAAAAAAAAGTGATATTTCAAATTATGAAACGATGGCGATATTATTGCCGACTGCCACTCCCCATTGTTGGAGCCTCGCCGTTGTAGATGAAGGCACTTTCCCTTTATCGTAAATTATATATTTTCTCAACAGAGTGGAACACATAAAAATGTCGAGTTTCAAAATTCAGTAAATAACAAAATGAAATTATGCTGAATATACACTACAATAATCGCCCAGCAATTCTCATTAGCTGAATTCAGTAGTTATTTTTGGCTCTTATCGGCTCACATACAAAAAAAAAATGAAATCGAAGACATTGTAAAGTACATTGATTAAGACAATATCGCTAATGCTATACGTAATTTTAAAGCTTGCAGTTTGAGAATCGGGGAGAGAGGAGAGAAAAATATTGAAAGAATTCATCACACTTTACGTTATCTTTATCGCAATAAATTGAATCAAAAAGTGAGATGTAATTGAATGAAAAGGAAAAAAAAAAGAAATTAATGAAAAACTGTACGATTGACTAGAGTTAATGGAATTACTCGTATACGACATTTTCACTCTTTTTTTTTTGTTACAAATTGTTACAAAGACTGAACACTATGATGACAAAAACAAAACATACTTTTATGCATAATAAATTTGAGGTATAACCGGAAAAAAGAATAATAATAATAATATAACACTCAGTTCAATGGGTTATGATTCTACAGGGAAAAAAATATAAAACAAAATATCAAATTGGCTCCCATTCCATTCCAACTAATTGTAATAATATTCGCAACAGATACTTTACAGAAGACAAAAAAAAAGCACAACACGCGCGATTGATAAAAGTAAACGATTCTGTGCACCATCTCTTGTCCCCCCGCTTTCTCTCGCTCCCTCTCATTCTCTCTCCTTCTTTCGTGGATACATTGAAATATGTTATTACTAGTAACTTTCACCATTATGCGATGTCTTATTATTGACATTGCCAATGGACGGTATAACATCAAGAACTAGTTTCCGTCTGTGATACTCATTAGTCGAATTATCGCTTGCCATCGACTTTCTACGCAAAGGTGCTGAATTATTGGTCGACAAAACAATTGAATTTGTACTTTTACGTCTTGTTGGCGGTTCAATTGTTTCACGTTCACTTGAACAAGTATCATTGGATACAATATCAACCGCCTCTATTGCTTTGGTTACATTGCCACTTATGTTGGACACACCAATTCCATTGGTACCATTTGTTTTGTTTGACGTATTTTGATTTGCTGTAAATCCACCAGTTGTTTTATTCATGGCGTTTGTCGATGCGGTTTTTGATGTTGGTGTTCCAATCATACTCGCATGTTTACTTACAGTATTGTGAACTGATTTGACTGATTGTGTGGATGGAGGTGAACCAAGTGGTAGTGTTGTCTTTCGTCGCGCAGTTGAATGCGATATCTCATTATTAAAATGTGTTTTGGCACTGGCACCGGTTGTTTTAATATTCTCCCTTGTCGCATGCATTCCTGTAGTAATCCAACGCTCAACTTGAGCTTCGTGCGATTTTTGTAGTACTTTTCGTACATCACCATCCTCACCACCCTCCTTCATCATTTCCTGAAGCTTTTGAATTGTTTGATATAAAATCACGGGGCTAACGAGGCCAAAATCAAATAAACTACTCATATGTAAAATAAAATTGCGATATAAATTTTTCATTAGCAATTCTTTGCCTTTCTTCTCTAAAAACATTTGACACGCCAGTGGTATTTGACAATCGCCAACATATCCGTGTTTCATTATATGTAAATTCCACATTTTCATCAATTCTTTTTCGCCCTCATTCACATCAGTAAAGTCATCAATCATCATCATTGTTTTTGTTTGCAACCATCGTGGATCATTTTCACCCTCCGAATCTATATCCATTTCTTTTGGATAAATGGGTAAACACGTCACCGTGTGATGGTACAATCTTTAGATATAAACACAGAACAAATGCAGGTATAAATAATATTAAAAATATAAATATACTATTGTTTAAGTAAATCAATGTACTGCTATTACCTATTGTGGCCTGTTATATATGGCCGTTGGCTCTCAAATTCATTTTCATCAAGCTCAAGAAACTCTGAAAGACTGGGTTTAATTCTTTTTGGTCTACAAACTAAAATATTTGTTACGCTTGTGCGTCTTGTGGGTCCGCTACGTGAAAACGCAACACCAGAAGGCTGCGAAATGAGCTCATGTGGACTTCCCGCATAAGACCCATCGTAACATTCATTTATTGCAACATCTATTCGTGCACCTTGCGGTATTGGCTGCAATTAAACAATAATAATAATAATTATCAAATATCACAATTACATGATTTACAAATGAGTGAAGTAAAATTTCTTTGAAATATTTACCACATATGTAAATGTAAATCTTGAATGACAAAGTTTCAAATGTTTTAACAATGAATAAAGTTTGCCGCAATCTAATGAACACCATGGACAATGTAAATCCTCGCATGCCTCTGTTTGCTGTCGGCTGTTATTATTATATAAAAATTGATAAACAATTTGTTGTGTACCGGCAGTTGACGTGTCTATTTTTTCAATTGTACCGGACATCTTCGATGGCGTTAGCGGACTAGTATTTAACAGTGTCGCATTGTTATTACTATTTGTATTATTATTATTATGATTTGTGGCACAACGATCGAGATCAGCTACGAGGAAAATGAGAATTTATCAATAAACGTAAAAAATATTAATAAAGACAAGTAATCTAAATTGTTGCACTAACTGTTGCCTGAACGATTCTCCTTATTATCACCATTAGGCAGTGGATGAATGAGTGTGGGTCGGTCGACGAGACCATTGCTTGGTTCCGCCGTCCAGCTAAGTCTAAATTTTAACGTCGGTCCACGACTGAACACATCAAATGGCCCACACTCAGTAATATCAGCAATCATTTCCCATGAACTATGTTTTTTTGGGCTTGATCTTAAATTTGTTTGCACTTCTTGCAATCCCAATTCATAATCTCCATCTGTCAATAGACAACGATTGTGCTTATCATACACAATAAGTTCTGAGCCATAAAGTTTTACTTCCTCGCCGGCGGGACCGCCACTTTTATAATTTCCTGGTGAGGATTTTCGTCGTTTCTGTGCTGGCTCTGTATAAGAATGAATTTATCAAACGATTGAATATTTGTTTTTTCTTTTATTTTGTTATTCAGTGGTTTTCTTTTTTTGATACCTACCTGAATCTAAATCACAGTTATTAATAAGGCAGCCGTTGCTGGGCATACAATAAACACGCAATAGTAGCATATATGTTTTTGCAATATGGCCATTGTTTAAACTGAATGATTCATTGGGTATAGAAATGGTGGGTGCTTTTGGCGGTGGTTGATTTTCGGATGGATTTATTGGCACTTCACTTGTGCCAACGGACACCTTTAAAAATAAATTTTAATATTCCATCAAAATATTCAACTTCTATTTCTTATGCTGGAAATAAAGCTAAAACAATGTTTCTACCTGCATTATTGGTGAGCTCACGTCCTTTCTTTTTTTGTGGCATATTTTAAGCAATAATGTTTCAACTTTTACAGGATCTTGTGATGCTTCGACTGCAGATAAAGAATTTAAAAAATAATTCATCGTTCACTTGTTAATATTTATATAGAAATTAATTTTTTAATTATGCCACTCACTTTTTTTATCGTAAAAACCTAAAAAAGTAAGTGTCATGTAGCCACGTATTCCTGGATTTTGTTCATGATTATTTTTCACCATTAACCTCTCCAAAATTGTGTCAATCCTAAATCCACGTCGAGATTTGTGACTTCTCGATATACGTTGTTTCATGTATGATAAATTTCTGTATAAGAATATCGGCTGAAAGTGAATTACATCGATAATCACCACAGTATTACTCTATTGTTCAAATTAAAAATAACAACGAGTTGTATTTAATTTCACATACAAAATCATCATATAAAATACATACCTTTATCGAATAATCATAATAGTAATTAAATAAATACAACACTATGAATTTCTGTGGCACAAATCAATTGGCCATTATCACAATTGATTGATTGATTTGTGCAATTAATTATTACCAATGAAAAGTGCAATATTCAATATACGTAAATAACGAAAAAATTAATAAACAAATGAATTCAACACGTAAATAATGTAATAAGAAAAAAGAAACAAACAATAGCAAAGCACTCACCGAAATTTGATTCCTCGTGCGCAGGAAACGATAAATTTGCGTCGGTTCTGTAAAATAATTCATAAATTTAATTATTCATACACTTTTAATGGTTTATTATTATAAAATTACACCGCCAAAAATGGTTGACTACATCAGCCACTAGATGGCAAAACTATCGAGCTATTTCTCGCAAGCAGTATTTTTAATTCTACAACTTAAAAGCAAAAATTAACGAAGCGTCGTCGATCCTTCTGAGATTCAGAACGGGAGATGATGACTCGTTTGGGCTCGTGTTATGCGAGATGCCTGCAACGGCAACCCTTGTTACGATTAGGCAGGCCAAACATCTCTGATTCCGTTCATTGTTTTTAATAAAATCAAATGAGAATTAAGCCATACAAAGACATTGTGGCAACCCAAACAATTTTATCGCCATCGAATTTATTTGATGGTCCTGTCTGTTGACAGGATATCGCATTTCCAAAGTGAAAATCATTCACGAGAAAAATAATTATGAATTTGAGAAGTGGAGAAAAGACATTATTTAAGGTTATACTTTCGTAAAATAGAAGTAGAGCGAGATATTGTTGGGGTTAGTGTGAGGTGATTTTCATACTCGTTTCCAACAAATTTGAAGCAGCAGGACAATAAATAATATTTAAATTGAAAATTACAATGAATGAGAATAATTGAAATAAATGATGACAGGTGTCTGCACATCCGACACCCTGTTATAAGCGGGAGGTAAGTGACCCGACGCGCGCGACGGCGCTTGATAGATTTTAACAAATTAGGGGTTATGTTAGACGCCGTGTCAATTATTTATATAATAACAATTGAATAGATGTATTAAAACGAAACGATAAAGATAATGTATGAATAAATTTGAGTGTTGAAATGAAAAAAAGGCATAACAAAAGATAATGAAAAGTATATGTATGTAGAATGAGAAATTTTTTTTTTTTGGAGCCCTTACTTTCAAAGGCTTGGAGAAATAGCTCATGGTCCGCTTGAATTTGATCTATACGCGGAGCTTTTGGACCCTCGAGCTCTTTATCCCGCTTCTTCGGCGGCATTTTTATCGTTTTTCACACGAGATAATCAACTAAAATTCACTTATCACACACGTTAAAATCACAATGATACACCCACCCCGCGCGAAAAATTGCTGCTGCTGCCTGCTATTAGTACCCGCACTACCAATGGGCGTACAGATGGCGCTTTTCCATGCGAATTTTATATACACGCACTCTCGCGGTCAAAATTTATAACGTGCGCTTTTCAATGGCGGTAAATTTTAATATGTTTATATTCTACACGAGATTTTGTTAGTACAAAGCATTGAAATATATTTTACAATTACCTAGATCAGTAGATTTTGTAACTGTTTATTCAATTATATCATGTAAAATTTTCATAAACTTGTAGAGAAATTATTTGCAATCGGAAATATCACTATAATATTTTTATATAAGCTTCCTTTTTTTTTCATTTGATTTGTTGGTTATTGTACGCATTTCTTGTTGTTTTCTATCGGCTTTACATTTGTAGCATTGCCTCACAGTATAGGAACCGATAATTTGGAAAATCTGAAAGTCATCAATGTGAAAATTGTGGATTTATATTGGGAATTTTGGCACCAACGTATTTTATACTATAGTAGCGCGATCTGGAGTATACAACTCACCGATTGGCTGGTCAGTAAAGCACAGTTCATCATGGAGTCAGTTGGTACGTAAGCAAATTATTCATTAATTTATCGTGTCCCCACGAACAATTGAGCGATGAATAATTATAATGATTTATCGAATTTAATTTACGAATGATAATTCTTATTTGAACAAATATTTATAAAATGCGTCATTTTTGAATTATGAAATAATCATTGTTGGCAATCTGTGTGTGCAAATCAGACTAGGCTTATGACAACAATGATACAACATACGCACACACATGCCTAAAGCGGTTGAGAATATTCGAAATAGATTTATGCCGATGTCTCGCCAGCATTTATTATAAAAACAATCGTTTCATATTTCATTTTCAGATACAAAAAATGCTGATGCCCATGAAAATCATCGCAGTAATTCAACAAATTCTGATGTAAAATTAGACGATGAAAAAAGTATTACTGTGGTCGATTCAAATGATAAAACAACGACAAATGACGAATTACAAAATAATGAAGAGACTGTGGATAAAACAATATCTGAAAAAACAGCAGATAAACCCACCGAGAGTATAGAATTCAAAGTAGTTTACAACAAGAAAAAAATTGATGTAACCTTTTCACTTGATAGTACAATTGCTGAATTGAAGGGTCATCTGCAAAGTATAATATCTGTACCAAAGGAAATGCAAAAAGTTATGATTAAAGGTTTAGCTAAAGATCAAGACACGCTAAGAAGTCTGGGTCTTACAAATGGTGAATATATTTTGGTTTTTTTTTACATTTCAATATTTTTACAATATAAAATATCATATCAATACGCGTATCACTTTAAAATCATATATTGTATATATTCAGGAGCCAAAGTAATGATAGTTGGATCAAAGTTGGATGATGTGTTGGCACTTTCAATTCCGTCCAAACAAGAGATTCAGGATGATGCCGCTGCTGCTGCTGCTGCATCCTCCAAAGAACCATTGTCACAACAGAAAATACACAGGAAAATTCTTGATAAAGGAATACCTGAAGACGCAATGCCGGGTATTTTGAATACAAAGGTTTGATTAATATTCATGATGATGATGATATAATCATTAAAGTATTGATATAATGTATAATGTTTAATCTGTAATTTAATTATTTAGGATCCTCTACCGGACTTTCCATTATCGGGAATGCTCAATAAGTCAGGTGGTAAAGTACGATTGACTTTTAAACTTGAGCAAGATCAATTATGGATTGGTACTAAGGAAAGAACCGATAAAATACCGATGAATTCAATAAAAGGCGTCCACAGTGAACCAATACACGATCACTCTGAATATCATATCATGGTGAATATACATATATATATATATATATATTATGTATTGTTTATATTTTTCGAGATTCGGAATTATTTTTGTTTAATTTGGAATTTATATTTTTGTTTTGCTTTTTCTCAGGCAATTCAGTTAGGTCCGACAGAGGCATCGAGATATTGGATATATTGGGTTCCTGCACAATACATAGCTGCCATTAAAGACGCAATTCTTGGAAAATGGGGTTATTTTTGAGTGACTTTACAATAATATTACAAGAACTTTTTTCGATACTTATATTACAAAAATAAGGGTGTGATTGAATATGTGAACATCGTCACAGACGACTTTACTAGTCACGCATTTCTAAAAGTAAGTTTGTAACTTATTTTGCTCTCGAGTTTTCATTTTATTATGTATACACCCACACAAACACACATATATATATGTGTGTGTGTGTGATGAATGTGATTGTCATTACGGAGAGAAAGATAAGTAAATGTAAATCCTACATTTATTATTTAGTCAATGTGAAAATTTGCCGTTTTGCAAATTAAAATTTTTCGCAATATTGTTCATTATTAATATTGCAATAAAATTTTTCGTAATATTATTTATTTACGATTGTTGAATGGGATAATAGTTCCTGATGTTTGAATAATTTGTTACTTGATTGCAAAGAGATTAGATAAAAAAAAATGTAAACAATCAAATGCTTGGTACAAAGTTTTCGAAAATTCAATGATGATAATTTTCGTTTCGGTAGTCATACATATATCTACATATATGTATGTAGCTATATATATATATATATTGATAATGCTGAGGACTTATTAAGATTTTTGCAGCCAAGATCTTGTGATAAAAGTAATTGAAAGAAAAAAAATATTAATAATAATAAATGAAAGAAACAAATGTGCGATATAAATATTGCAACAATTATATCGCGTTCGATTATGTGTTTAAGTGACAACGAAAATCACACCAAATAAAATGATGTAGTATTCAAATAACACATAATATATACAATTTATCTGTATTTTCGCATTGGCCTAAAATCTTCAAACATAAATTTTACTAATGCATGTTTCAAACAAAAATATGAAAATATTGAAGAAAAAAAAATGCCACAATTATATCAAGCTGATAATATATAAAAAAAAATAATCATCCAATTTTTTTTTTCCATCTCATTTGTTTTTTAATATGAAAACTCGACAATGCACAATGTAACGATTAGAAAATTGTTTAAGTAATATAAAAATAGTTGTATAAATTAAGTTTTATATCATGATGCGTGTGACCAATTATTCATAGGAGAAAATGAAGAAAGAAAAAAAAGAAAAACGAACGAAATGCGTTTCAATGTTTTTGTGATTCAAAATTGTAACAAATTATCAATACACTAATATACACATACACATATATAATAGTTTAAAAACAGACAAATACAACAATACAAATAATGAAACAAGAGAAACAGAACCATGAGTTGTGTTGTTTTTTGAAAATAAAAGTGAAAAAAAGTATAACAAAAATTAATTTCCACGAAATTTTCCTCGATAATAACATAGTATAATGTACATGTCTATGATATATAATAGTTTGGCAAGGGACGAGAGAAAGTGGGAGGGAAAGATGATGATGGCACATCTGTCGAGCATGTGGATGCAGGAAACGCCTCATCACAATGCTAAATAGCTGGACTTGAGCGAAGAGACGCGACAGGAGTGTCTGCATGGTTTAGAGAGAGCCACAAACTATTTCCCCGTCTCACTCGTTCGTTCTTTACATGCATTCTCCACTCGTTGTATTTTTTTCTCTATTCCTTCCTCACTATCCACCTCACTCGCACTCGTATCATTCAGTGACTGAGACGAAACGCATTCACAGGTCCAGGTCGGTAAAACGTTCCACCAATCGCAAGAAGAAAGTTTACCACGTGTGATCAATAGTCTCTCTGTTACACTCGTCGCGCACTGTTGTAAAGTCTCTCTCAGTTAAATGTAAGTGGCTCAAGGACGAGCACCCAACATATTAATTTTACGTATTAATCATATATAAATACATGATTATCATCAAATTCACAATTTCTTTTTTTTTTTTTTTATATACGAAATGTGCGCATTATTTTGAAATTTATTGATCATTGCTTTATAAGCAATTTTCATTATTGACATCGTCATTGGTGGTTTCAATATTATAGTATTTTTAATTGTTCCAGGTGTGTTGTTGTGATGAAACAATTTTTGTTATAAATACAGTGAAATTCACAATGGAAAACGCTATGGTTTTTAACGGAGAAAATTATTATGACGTGACAACTGTAGACAGAATGTCTTGTGACTGCAGATACGATCCAAGTAGATAAGATTAAAGAATAAAAGAATGATATGGATGACGCATACATAATGAATATAATAAACGTAAATTATGTCGTCTGTTGTGTTATACAAAGATGACAATTATCCTCAGTATATTCGTAGAATTGTTATTGGTATGTAACGAAATGTTAGACGAGGAAGAGGAAAAAAATGCAAGGCAGATCGTACGAGAATTATTTCTCGCGGTCAACAGTGAATATTTGAGACAAGGTGCGCAGTTGAATTATTTGAAAAGCGCGGTAGAAATGATAAATAATGAAAACGCCAAAGAGAATAAAAATAATAATTACTTCAAGAGTATTCTCTTCTTCACTACACTTATATCATTAATAATTGCAGTATTTTCATACAATCCAAAAATAGACAATTTTTTAACGCAATATATTTATGAAACACGATGTTTTATTCCAAATAATTATTTAGTATGGGAATTTACGAGACCTGTATCAAACTGTGATTTTTGTCGTGGCATTGATTCACCTTTGATCTTTGGAAATTTAACTAAAGACGAATTTTCACCATACGCTTATTTATCACGTCCAATGGTGATAAAAGATGCGGCGAAAAATTGGCCAGCATCACAAGTATTTAGTATTAAATTTTTTCGTGATCTATATGAAAATATTGATGGTGCGTATGAATCAATTGAGGAGGAGTGTCAATTTTTACCATTCAAAAGTAATTTTTCTACATTGAAAGAAGTATTTGAAATGAGCAATGAACGTGCGTATAATCCACAATCCGTTGATTCGTGGTATGTTGGTTGGAAAAATTGCCACACTGATGTGCTGGAAATAATGGGGAAATATTATCAAGTGCCGCATTTCCTCCCAAATGATGCTGAAATTCCACAGACAAATTATATTTTTCTTGGATATGATCAAGGTGCAATCATGCATGTAAGCATTTTCATACAATTCATTTTTTTTTTGTTTACTATACATTGACATACAATATTTATAACTGGTTTTTCAACAATTATTTCAATCAGATCGACTACATTCCGCGTCTTATGTGGCAAGGACAAATACTTGGAAAGAAAATATGGTCAGTTGCGCCAACTCCCGAGTGTGACAATGTATGTGTACCATTTAATTTCACTGTTGGAACTGGAGATATCATATTGCTCGATACAAGAATTTGGTATCACGGGACTTATGTTGAGAATGATGAATTTAGTTTGACTATCACATCAGAATATGGATAAATAATTTTGCTTTTTTTTTTTTACTGTTTGTATATGCGTTTATATATATGGAATATTTCCATTTTCAATACGATTTTTGTATTGAAGCCAATTATAAATAGTCTTCCCATTTTGCAATTTTATACAAATATAATAAAAAAAATATATAGCAATTATGTGCTATGCAACATGGTTTTATTTATAGAGATATTAAAGCGTGAATAGTGCATTGTTACTTGCACGAAACAAGAAAAAAAAGTGTGTCAATCGTAAATAACAAAGTATTTGATATAAAAATCACGTATACTATTAAGATTCTAAATTAATTAATGCTCGTGGGTTTTTATTTTTATTCTTTTCGTTTTTATAATAATTTCTCCAATAGCTTTATCGATTTTTTTTTTCCTCCTCTTGCACAATAAATCTCGTTGAGAATTTATGACATATAAGCTAACAAAAAAACATTCTTTGGCCCTACATTATTGATTTGATAAGAATAAACCGAAAAAAAAAAAGCAAAAAGTAAAACAAAAAGCCAAATAAATGCACAGTGAGATTACATGAATATTATTCTATGTTCTGTTTAAATGATCATTTAAATTAGATCAAAACGAAATTGTTCTAGAGGTAACGCAATTGTTTCATATACAGCCTTTCAATAGCAATCACTCACAAATTGCTAACAAGAAATAATTCGCAATAATAATAATAATAATAATAATAATAATAATAATATTTGAACGAACAATCACAATGTGAAATCGTTGTTGGAATACTTTTAGAGAAAAATTATATGCTCAATGCATCCAATAAGCTCTTTCACTGATCCTTCTTCTCCGTCGCCTGTTGGAAACTTGGTGGACTCTCCTGCAATATGTGTAAAAATATAAATCATCAACTGACAATCGTCGTGTTATTATTTTAATATTTCTATGTTCATTCATTATCATAAATTGATCACTAATGAACATTATTACCATTTAAAAACACTCACATAATAGGCCGGTGGTGGTACATAAGCGCATTGGGGTCTATTTGGATCGTAATAAGCACTCTGTGCAGCTTCCGCAGCTTTGGCATCTGTGTAGCAACCGAAAATAAAAAGAAAGAAGAGAAATGTCACAAAATAAATAATTGAATGCACTTTCAAAATATTCCGTAACAAAATGAAAATACATAAATGATTAATTTACATACAAGCGTACACTTTTGTAACACTACACTTGGTATTATTCGGCATTATATATTCTATTCGATTGTTATTTTATATTTATTATATAAAATGTCACAAGGACAATTGAATTCACTGACAACACTCAACGATTATATGCACAACCGCATGTTACAATATTGTAAAGAAATTTTCCCAACAATTCTCTAAATTTCATATCTACACCTTGCACCGTTGACTTTATTGTCTCGTATGGTCAATAAATATACACGTACCGCAATTTATATCAATACAATTATGACCTTGCATGTACATCAGATTTAATTTAAGATAAATGAAACGCTTTTTCTCTTATTATCGCGTTTCGTCATGAAGTTCCGAGTATAACATCCGCGGTGGGTTTGGCATGACTAAAGCCATGAGATAATAAGTGAGCTACAGTGAAAGCCAATCTCTCACTGACACTGTTCACCCAAAGACACCTTATGCAATATTCTCCCTTGCGTAATATTAAAAAACTATTCGACTTCCCCTGGCCTCTCGTCAAGTTGCTTTTAATACGCGAAGTGTGGGACCAGTAATCCGATATATTTGTACATAAATTTCGTCATAATTTTTTTTTGCGCTCTCTCTCTTTCTCCTCCCCCCCCCCCCCCTTCCTTCTCTTTACCGTCTATGTAATTATTAAATTAAGTTTCAATTTCAAATAAATGGAATATTAAATAGCAAAATAGCAATTATGAAGAAAGAAACAAGATTAAAAAATGAAATAAAATACAAACAGCAAAATGAAAAAGGGTACGATCGCCTCTACTGCGGCTGTTGCGGTTTCAATCTATTGACAAGGTATTTTGAATAAAAAAAACATCAGCTGTTATTTGTAACGAATATTGACGTTTAATTATTGTATACGTGTGTGGATAATTCTTATAATGCCATAATCACAACAGTATTATTCGATATATATATTGTATATAGTAAGTAGTATTCGTAATTATTTCAATTGTAGCTTTTGTCAAGGGCATAAATGGAACTTTTTTCGTTTCACCACCCTTCATTGTAAATTATAATTATAATAGTTAATTATTCATAATAAATAGTTTTACGTGAAAGATTAAAGAAAAAAAATTAATTGATATTCTGTGAATATATTTAAGCGAATTTTTCCATAGCTATAATTGTCAAATGTAATTGCATAATTAAATTGATGCGAGTCATGACTCTTTTATTATTTAAAAATCTCGTTATTGTTCTCTCATTCTCTTTTTTTATCATTAATATATTAATAGTGCGGCTGATATGGGTTATTATATTGTCCCTGCGGATACGCTCCCGGTTGCGGATAGGGCGAATACGGCGGTGGATTTTGCGGATAATTGTTGTAATTCGGTGGCTGATAACCCGAATACGCACCTGCTTGGGAGCCCGGTTGCCCATTGTAATTCGGGTTTGCCCAGGCAGGAGCGCCATTCTGCTGCGGTGGTGCACCCCAAGCACCATGATGCGGTTGAGCGTTTCCACCACTTGCATAAGGAGAATTTATTCCTGGATATGGAGGCGGCATGTCCGTCATGTAAACGCTATTAGCTGCAATATTATATTATTGATTAAATGATTGTGCAATATTCTAGACAATTCATGTCAATTTGTATTTCAACCGCTATATTTATTCATTTTTTTTTTTGTTATAACTGACCTGGTGGTACATCTGGAAACACATTGGTGGGCGGCATCCAACCATAATAACCCTGTGAAGCAGCTTGATAAGCTGGTGGTGGTGCTGCATACCACTCTGATGTTGGAGGTTGATATGGTGGTGGTGCATCAAATGCCGGGCCATTGCGCGAAGCTAAATGAAAAAAAAAAAAAAAAAAGACGAAAAAATCAGAGCAATTCAAATTAAATCCAATCAAAAATACATTATATTTGAGGTTATGTGTCTATTATATTTTTATATTTCCCCAGTTAAAAAATTGAGAATAGATCATACCCATGGATGCTGCTCTCAACATTGCCTGGCCAAATTCAGTAGCACCACCGCTCTTAAATTGCAATTTAAATTTACATTCGCCGATCCAATTGCCATTGGGTTGAGCGCGACATTTGCCCTTGATATAATTGGCACCAAACATGGGTTGCTCAAGTTCCACTTCACTTAAAGCGATAAATGGAAAACTAAAGGACTGCATTTTTTCCCTTTGATCTTTGGCATTGAATACCATCCTGTGTGTGGTCAAGTATATTCTACCTTTCTTCGAACCAATAAATTCTGGTTGTTCCTGACCATGAAATTCCATTGTGACATTGTCACAAAACAAAAGGATGCTATAAAAAAACAAAAGCACAGAGATAAAATGGATGATTTAAAAGATTACAAATCTTGCGCAATAATCAAGTTTGTCGCGACATATGCATTCATCTATATATATATATGTACATAACTACATACGTATATATAGGTATAGATGTCGATATGGGAAAAATAATTGATAACATCCAGATACCATTTTAACTAATACGATTTATATTAAATAATCATCGTGGTGATGTCACATATCAATGTACAGGATAATTACATTGTACATGCGAGTAGTTTCTTTATATTATCTATACGATATACGTGCATATACACACATATATTGTACGCCAATGTTTACGTGATATGTACCAATGAATTGCATATGCACATCAAACTCAATTTATATCAACTCACCATTCTCCAGCATGAAGAAGTACGCCATTGTTGGCGTGTGCCGTATTCAATGACATTATTTTAGTAAATTTCTTATTCTGAGAATATACACAATGAGCTATGGAAATTGTTCTCACACCGCCAGTGTATTGTATGCAAGAAACTTTCAGAGTATATAACGTTGTGGCGAATCAGCTGATTCATAAATGATAAGATGTATGTAGAGGGACGGTGCGCGCGGTGTAAAAAATCGAATATGCGCATGCGCAATATTCGCGGCATTTTATTTTAATACACATATTTTTACAATAACACGTCATTTAACGAATGTTCGCGATTGTTCAAATTGTTTCCAGCGCCATGTTTGTCATGAGACATTTATTATTACCAAAGACCAATTATTATATTATCATTCACGATGAGGAATTGTTCGGAGGCTGTTATTATTGTGAATGAGATGCCGGGGGGAATTATTTTTTTGTTATTTTAAATTCAAATTTCACATTATTAATATCTAATGTATTTGAATTAGAGCAAGACAAAATACCGTTTTGTAATAATAAAAGTAAGTTGGATATTATTGCTATTCAATTTATTGATGAATATCACATAAAAATTTCGTAGAAGTGTAAACGATTTACGACTTGCAATGTAATCATCATCAATGTGTGTTGCCGATGAGCGACAAAAGAAACCGACATGTAAAAACGCATAACAAGTGTGTGCGTGCGCAGAAATCAATGCCGCTACTTTTAAAGCATGCGCGGTTCATGATGAGAGTGTCCAGGAGTTGGAGAGAGGTGAGGAAGAAGCCACCATTATTCCAAAAAAGTGTGCAAGGGCCTTGTAAGGCTGTATTTGGTGCTTTTTGCACCAATATAAAAGAGATATCATCAAAAATTTGGATGATAATCGTCGTGGAATACATTAAAAAGACGAGTGTCCACCATTCTCACCATCATAATTATCAAAATGGAATAATGAAACGTTAAAGAGTGAACTGAGTTCAATTGTACACATCAATACCACCACAATATCCATCCACGATAAAATTGTGAAATACCAGCACCCTGACAATATGGATGAAAATTTGAGTCGAGGTTATGTGCAATTGGGCAAAGCAAGGGGAATAAATGAGTTTAAATTTGCAAATGGATTTGATCATTTAACACCACCAGTCGATCGATACAACTTTGTTTACCTTGCTTTATTGCTTGCCGGTGTAGGATTTCTTTTACCTTACAACAGGTATCAATCATAAGACTATTGCTGAAAGCGAATATTGATTGTAAAAAGTGGATAATAAAATACTGAATGCATTTCTTGCAGCTTTGTCATAGCAGTGGATTATTTTCAAGCTCGATATCCTGGCACAACTGTAATTTTTGACATGTCAGTTGTCTATATAACAATGGCTTTCATTGCTGTGTGTGCTAATAATATACTCGTAGAAACGGTGTCACTCAATACGAGAATTGCCTTTGGTATATAATAAACAAAAACATGTGTATTTATATTAATCCAAAGTATATTTTCAAATTTTATTGATCTATTGTTCAAAATTATTCCTACAATTTTTATTTATTGCAGGATATCTTGTGTCATTAATTACACTAAATTTCATTGTAATATCAGAAATATGGTGGGAACTTTTTGGTGTTGCTGCATCATACACAATTAATCTGATTGCCGTGGCCGTTGTCTCAGTAGGATGTACAGGTAAACAATTTATTTTTCAATATAAAACATTTTAATTGACAATGTAATTTAATATAAATTTCTTACACGTGCTGTAGCATAATGTGATTCACTATATAAAAATTGATATTTTACCACTACCCATGACTAAATTCTACTTTTTTTAAATGAAAAATAATAATTAATAATACAATTGTATTATGTGTTTTAGTTCAGCAATCGAGTTTCTATGGTTACACATCGATGCTACCAAGTCGCTATACTCAAGCAGTGATGGCAGGTGAAAGTGCAGCAGGTTTTTGGGTATCAATAAATCGAATTTTAACTAAATCTATGATTGACGATGAGCGTGGAAATACATCGATGTTTTTTGTCTTGTCAATAATGACGATATCAATGGTATCGGTGCTTTATCGAGTAGCAAGACGAACAGAATTCGTTCAATTTTATGTGAATCTGTGTCAGGAACACAATAAAATAACACTTGAGCCCACTGAAGATATTGGATTGATGGATCCATTGGATCAAGTTAATGATTCGTCCAAAGGACAGTATGGCGTATTGAAACTTCAAACCAGTCCATTGGCTAACGAATCTGGTGGTACAGATCCAGCCACCGGTGCACAGTATTCTGCATTCTCATTTAGTAATCCAGTTTATGAGCCGAATACACAGTCTACAAATCCGCCCGGTAGTACAGGACCGACTTATAAAGTTGAGGATGTTGTTGTGATGCGCGGCGCATACGGAAGCCAGGGGAGCAAACCCTGGTCCGGAATTAAAAGTAAATTTTTATATTCAATTCGCAAAAAAAAAAAAAATGTAAAAAAATATATATATAGAATTGTTTCAAGGTTTAACTATTTTTCAGGAGGTTTATTGGCGAGATTGGAAGTGGCAAAACTTATTTTTCCCTACATGGCAAGCATTGGTGTTGCTTATTTTGTCACTTTATGTCTCTATCCAGGAATTGTTTCTGAAATAATATCATGTAAATTTGAATCATGGATGCCAGTAATATTAATGGCAGCATTCAATGGTGCTGATTTACTTGGGAAAATGCTTGCGGCAATACCGTACGATTGGACAAGAACACAATTACTCTATTTTTCTGGTGCTCGTATTGTTCTTATTCCACTATTTCTTTTATGTGCAATACCAAGACATGCGCCAGTATTATCTGGCGAGGGTTATCCATTATTGTTCTCTTGGTTATTGGGTTTGACTAATGGAATTGTTGGCAGTGTTCCGATGATACAAGCACCAAGTAAAGTCCCAGAGGAACATCGCGAATTGGCGGGAAATATTATGACACTGTCGTATACAACTGGATTGACATTGGGTTCACTATTGGCGTATATGCTTGATGCATGTCTCGGTCCGCCGATTACAACAAAACAAATTTGTCCTAAATTACTGAAAACCACAATGGCAACTACAATCGGAAATGTCACCACAGTAGCAACAACTCTCACGAGTAATATTATAAATACCACAGTTGTTCCTGCTGTAATGAAGATAAGCAAAATGCCAATTATCAGGAGTACGACCACAGCATTGACAACACTACTGACGACCTCGGTCATTGCTAATGGGACTGTAACACTTTTGGAGACTGCTGCTTTTAATGCTACTACTACTACTAGTACTACTATGACTACTACGACGGCAATACCTTCAATACTTATGAACGTCACTTCGACAATTAGTAATGCCATTCTTCAACACTAAGAACAAAAAACAAAAACGACGTCTTCTCACCTAATTATTGGATCATATCCGCTGTTATTATTTCTCAGGTTTATTTATTTTGTCCACAAGGCATTTTTTATTGTCTTTCAGGTATTATAAATATTGTGACGATTGTTCAATTAATTATTATTATTATTACAAATTTATTTATGCAATTGAATTGAATTCATTGTTGAGTTTTATTATGTTTTGTTTTGTTATTTGTTTGTTATTTTAGTTGATAATGAGAGAACATATCTGATAGAGTAACGTGAAAGATTTACGCGGCTCAAAATTGAATATATCATTGACATATTTTAAATGCAAGAAACATAAATATATTTAAAAGAGAAGACAAGAAAAATCAAATAATTTTGAATGCGCTGTGAAAATTCATTCTATAAAATATCTTTCACGAAGCTTTCCTATTCTAATTGAATAAAAATATGTAATGTATAGAGTTATTGGTCGATGAGTGTGAGAGGGTTATATATCGTGTTTTGTGGACAGAAGAAATACATACGTAAAATACATGCTTTTTAATGATATATAAACAAATAAAAATGTAATTACCTGTGCTCGTAATAAAGGCTGCGACGAATTTACGATCAAATGGAGAAAGATCGTATAAACGACAAATAAGTAATGAATTAAGACGTTACAGAAGTTACAAGTATATCACGCAAGAGATTAAAACAAAAATATATGTGTATAAATAAAAAAAAAGGAAAAAGAACTACTGTAGAGCAAGAAAAAAAAATTGATGATGAAATAAGAGGAGAGAATTTCGAATAAGGATATCATTGTAAAGGAAGAAAAATATTTCCATTGTATAATATATTTATCGTTATTTTAATGTCCTACTCGTGAACAAAATTGTATATGTATATATCGAGATGATACGGCGAATCGAACAATCGGATAACGTGACTTGAACATATCCCTCTAGTCAATTAAATACAATCGAGTGCTCATTCGCCATTTTTAATCGGTATGTACAAATAATAAAACTACAATGTCTTATGTAATTAACAGATGATTTTTACGTCTTAGCCATATTTTTTTTTCATTTTACTTTTTCATTGTCTCTATTATCTGCAGCATTTTTTCGTTATAATTGGACTCAAACATTTGACATTATCCATCGCAATATATTCTTCATGATTTTCAAATGTGAAATATAACGAGAAAAAATGTAAATTATTATTTATCACAGTCGGGATCTTCCTGCTTTATATATATGCATACATTTATTTATTCTGATATGTGCACGGAAGAAATAATTATTGTTTAAGGTATTTGGCCGCCCAATCTGTTCTTCCATGAACGCCGCCAGTTGGCCGCGATGTTAGAACACTTCCAAACATATTCTGTTGAAGTATTCCTTTGTTTGGTGCTTCTAAAAAATTATTTATATGATTCATTTATATTTACTATTTTTAATATATAAAAAAAGAACAATAAATTCATATCGTTACTCACTGATTGTTTGGGTGCCATAAACACTTGGATATGGCATTCTGCCATTTTGTTCGTTGATGTAACGACCACGTGCAAGATAATGTTGTCGCGTTTGACTCTCCAAATTTTCTCGTGTACCCCAAAACGTATCCATGGGATCGTCATTCGTTTCCATAGCTGGCTGTGCTACAATACCATTTAATAGTAACCTCGAACGAGCAACATCCACCTCACCACCTCTGAGATGAAAAAACAAAATCCAAACACGGCCATATAAACATAAAATAATTATTCAATTAATTATTATATGTTTTTTCGTTTTGATAATAAAAAGTACAATGATTTTTTATTGGTTTTGTGGTGCTACATTTTGCCTGGACAAACATTGAAATATGTTTGTTAACAACCGGTTAAATGTACAGAGAGCAATGGACGTGACGTCAATGAAATAATCCAAAATTTTGGTAGACATTGCGATGCTATAGAGATAATTAAGTGTCACGAATGAATAATTGACAATATAAAATAATATTTGTGAGCTGAGATGAGAATATTGGAAAATCATTTGAAATTCTGGTGGTGAATGTGGACAAATAGCAGTAGACGTTTCAAGCCCAAGGAGTGTAAGGGTTTTATCAATTGTCTCGTAAATATATTCAGCAATATAAATGAGATTGAGATGAAATTGACTTTGGCCATAGTATAAACATCCAATAATATAATTGAGTGCAAGGGCAGTATAGAAAATGGTTATTTGCCAGACGATGCGGTGAAACATTCGATACCTGGATGATAGATTTGTGCTGTGGCCTGCGACGTACCGAGCGACACTGAGGTAGTGCTGCTTAGCTGACACCTTTCGTGTATTCTTCATATTTGCTTGTGATTGATTCCAATTTCTCGATGATAATTGTTCATTCCACATTGGACTCATCCAATTTGGATTCATTTGCTTTTGATTCTCACCACCGTACCCATCGCTATTCCAACTCACACGATTCTCTTTGTAAACTCGATTGGGCATAAGTTTCGATCCACTATTCTCAGGTAGAAATTTGTTTCTATTAACAAAACAACGAATAACAATATAAATATTAATTTACAGTTTGAAATATATATAGCTTGTAGAATTACCCTAATGACTGAATAAAATCCTCGTCTTCCCAACTTGGCACATTCTCTTGTTTTCGATTATTGTGATTTAATAATGGTAAAACAGACTGGTGTTTATTCTGTTCATTCTGCATTGGAATTATTTTTCCCGATGAATTAGACTCAACAATATTTCTATTGACATCTTGATTAAAGTTAAATGTAGTGGTGGCAGCGGCAGCAGGTGGAAAATTTACTTTCGTCATTGCTAATTCACGCTGAGAATTTATAACAAGTTTCCTACTGCTCAATACACGAGTCGCATTGTTTACTTGGAAGTAAGGATATCTATAAAACATAATTATGCTATTCGTTAATTTCATAAAATATATTTATGTCATATATATTCATTTAATTGACCTAAGTGCTTGTTGCGCAGTTGGTCTTTTAATTGGATTCCATTCGAGCATATCCTCCATAAGAACAATTGCTTCTTGACTAGCGTTAGGAATCAGATCCTTAAGAGGCGATTTTGTGAGTGTAGGAAATTTAAAATTCATCGCCGCAGCCAATTGATAACCGTCAGGCCAATCATCTTTCTCCGGTGTACCAATTACAGCACAAATTTTAAATATCTCATCAATTTCACTTTTACCCGGAAATAACGGTCGAAATGTATACAATTCCGCCATTATACATCCAACTGCCCAAATATCTATTGGACTGTTGTAAGTAGTCGAGTGAAGAAGTACTTCTGGTGCTCTATACCTAATATTTCAATATTTAAATATTAAACATGTTGATTGTCGAAATAATATGTATAAATATTGGGTAAAGGAGAAAAACAAAGAATTCTACCATCTGGTTGAAACGTAATCGGTATAAGGTGGCCGTGAACGAATTTCTCGGGCTAAGCCAAAGTCAGCAATTTTCACGAGCTCTGGTCCCATACACAAAAGATTTTCCGGCTTCATATCACGATGAAAGAAGCCATGTTTGTGCATAAATGCCAAACCTTGGAAAACTTGGTAGACCATATTCCTGATAACGGGCTCGGGAAATAGTTTATCTCTGTATATCAAATAACAATAATCATTATGTCATTATTTATAAAACACTTGATGTAAAACAAAAAGTTTTATAGGAAAACAATAGTTGAAATAAAAAATTCAAACCTGTCTTTCATCAATTGATATAAATTCTCTTTCATATATTCAAAAACGAAATAAAGAACGTCATTTTCTCTGATGACCTCCTTCAGCTTTACCACATTTGCGTGACTCAATTTTTTTAATGACTGCAACAAATGAAAAATAAAAAAAGTAAAGAGGTTAAAGTGATAGCTATATATAATTATACATCATAAACGTATTATCCCATAAATAAATGATTAAAATTACATATCATACTATAACAGACCTTTACTTCACGAAGATTCATTGCTTCTTCCCACGAATAATACTTTCGTTTCATTCGTTTGATCGCTACTTTTTCGCCAGTATCAACTCGCTGTCCAAGAACAACAGATCCAAATGTACCATCGCCCAATTGATTGAGCGTAATATATCGATTCATCTTCATCGACTCTTGATCTGATGATTATATTCAACAAAATCCAAAGAAGAAACAAACGATGAAACCAATAACGTTTGCGTCAATGTGTCTTTGCTTTATTATGGTCACATCCAACGCACTTTTCTTCCCAAAAACGAAACATGCCAACTATTTCTTATTTTCATGTCACTACAATGAAACCATTGAACTTCAATATGACTTTGTAATGCGTTGGGTTTCCACGACATTCCCGCAATTTGGAACATCGACTCCCCCCTCAGTCACACAAGATAAAATTCCTGTGTATAACACAAATATATTTCTATATAAAAAATATTGAAATCCACCCACTATAATCACTATGTGTGTAGAATATGTGTCCTAGTCTATAAAAAATTGATATGAAATGTGGCTGGGTGCTGTAGTAGACTGCGAAAGCTGTTTTACTGTGCTGTTATACAATAGAAAGCGTCACATAATTATTATCATTTATTTATAATGTGCCAGTGCTTTAACGACTGTGTATTATATGTTTTAGCGAAGCAGGTCGACTATTCAAAGTATTGGCCCTTTTTCTATGTCTATACAAGTAATTGGGGTCGATCGTTACAATAATACAAGATAAGGGTGTGCGGGTGGTCAATGAACGCATATGAAAATATATTTCAAGGCTATAATAACAACGAAAATAATATAATACATATCAACTGACAACAGCTATTGTAATTGAATGTTTCAACCCTACTTCGTGTATTCTAATTTTGTATACAAATTTTATGGTAAAAAAAATATATATAACATGTAGCACGCAATTGTAGTGTACAGCCCCATTGTCTATATTGATTAAACTATTTCCTTAGATACAAAGTTTGAAATGAATGACAATATCATGTGAAATGTCAAGAGTAGAGTTTCGTATGGAAAAGAATAATTGTTCCACTCTCTCACTGTGATAAATTGCAGCAAGGGTCAGATACAAAGTTGTAATGACAGCTAACACACTAAGTAATGTGCAATTGGGACAGTGTATGGTGTTGTCGAGGGTTTGAAATTAGCATTTTCTTACTGGTGCATGCGACTAATCCATCTCTCTCACTTTCTTGGGATGTGACACGCAAGAATATGGATTTTTGTCGAGCTTATATATTTCTTGTGAAATTCTTCCTACACTCATTCTCAATTTGGAATAAAAACAAATTCACCACCGTAGTGAGTGACACGTGTGTATTATTTAGTTATTAATGATTATGAGTAATTTCAAAGAAAACAAAGCAATTTAAAGAAAGACAAGACATTGATATGGGCAACATTGCACAATGAATAATAGTGTGAAATGAGAAAAAAAATTATAATAAATGTTTTTGCGATACGTTTATATAATACACAATGTGTGTATATAATATTACATTGTTTTATTTATATAATTATACTTACGCGAATTAATACTGAATTTCGTAAAATAATTTTGGCGCGTTTTGTGGAATCCTCTCGTTGTGGTTGCCAGCGACGAACTGTTGAGCAATCGGCCATGTACTCCATACGCGAGTTACCATGACTACCATTTGACATAAACGTGTACACATATGTCTGCTCTCACCTCATATACATGTATATATTGAATATGTTTGAAATTTTTTTTAATTGACCCACACGTGTGTGGAACGTGTGATCGCGATTCATCATTGGATCTTATTGTCTCTTATTGTCAACAGAAGATAAATATAATTACTATTTTTTTTTTTGTTTTCGATAAATGACACATGATTTAATTCACAGTATTAAAATTCTATTACTATTTATTTTTGTGCTATAATTTATAACGAATTCTATAAAAAGATATCTTCAAATATGATACATTAACATACAATAATTCTTTAACAAATAATAATAATAAACAAAAAAAAATGATCGCTTACAATAAATTCAATGGAAGGACACAATATACTAATTCGATATTTGTTTCGTACCCAAGAAAAAAATTTGAGTATTCGATTTACTGTCGCATGTCGAATAATAATAATTAATTTCAATAATTAATCAATTAGTTGTTTTGTGTTTAATACTATCTATCGGGAAAATTAATCAATCTTGACAATATGTCAATTGCATATAGTATATATATTAATATAATTAATCGATATCGGAATTGACACAATATGTAAAAGATCCGTCCGTTTGCTCAATGCTCCGCTGCTCTAATCTTTGTAGATAGTTATATAATGTGTATATATATATCTCTCTAAAATATACAAATCAATGTATGTTTTTACTATTTAATAATTTAATTAGAATTATACAACTACTTGGCTCGATGGACAAATTACTTTATGTAAAATCACCAGTAACGAACAATTCATTTATCAATCAATGACACAACATATTTACAAAGCCAAAAAGGAAAAAAAAAATGAAAAGTTAAAACAGAGTGAATTTACGTGGAATAATTTTCATGTCACATGAACAAATTTTATGATGATTTATCACTTCATTCAATTGAATTAATATATTGCTATTGAACGATTATTTTACCATTTTCCTTTTGTTATTTACATTAATAATGCATGATATGTCAAGCGTATGAATGATTTGCTCATAGCTAAAAGTTTATTTATATATTAATCGACTTTCATTCAAATTTTGTCCAGTGTGTTTGTGGCTTTGCGGCAGTCATTGAAAATGATGTGCCAAAAGCATCATCAATATCACTACTACTTGATTTTGAATTATCTTGATTGCACTCAATATTATTTTTTGTTGATGTTGCACCATTACTTAGATTAAATTTATTAAAGTCCAAACCATACTCTTGAAGTAAATCAAAATCACCGAGTTTATCACTCGAATTGTTGTGCGTGACACGGCGCTCGGTATTTTTATTATGTTGAGGTAAAAAATATGGATAGAGTGGATTACTCAAACCTTCACCCATTTGTGGTATATGAAGTGATTGAGTCATTTGTTTGGAATTAACAAATGATTTTGACAAAAGCGGATCAAAATCGTCATCGCTATTTGTCGAATCCAATCGTATTAAATCTTGTACATCAGATGTTACCTAAACAATAATTATTTTATATTATCGTTATGTAAGGGAAAAGACGAAATTGTTGTTTAAATGCGGATGATATCAAACTATATAAAGCAAACATAACCACAACATTTGAAGATATAAATCTGCATTAGACGCAAGAAAATAAAAACAACAACAACAACAAATGACAGTGATTACCTTAACATGTGCAGAGCATTTGGTGAGTTCACTATTTAACTGAGGCGTTTTTTGTGTCATTGATGGTAGGGAACATTGAGGAGGAATCATGGGAATATGTATTTGCGATGTATCAAAAGGATCATTCTCTTTTTCAAATAAATCATTTGTAAATGGATTATGAAAATTGTTTCCATTATTTCGTTCCGATTGCGAATCAATATTAATGAATGGATTAGTTGGATTGATAAATTCATTATTTGCATTTATATTATTAATTATCTTTTTTGATTCTTCCGTTCTTTGGGAGGTTATTGATCTTTCAATTAACAAAAATCCCTTTCGTTTTACATTTGATGACGATGATGATGAGGATGATGATGATGATGATGATGACGATGATAATTCATTAAAATTATCCAAATTTAAATTGGTATTTTTTTTTGGTAATCTGATAAATGACTTTGTGCTTTTATCAAGTGTATTATCACTGATGGGAATAGAGGAAGGTGAGCCGTGCCTCAAGCGCCCGCTCCATGCAGGTCTCAAGCTGTCTAAACTGCGCACTGGTTTCAACTGAAAGGTTTATTCAACAACAAACACTCAAAAAAAAAAAAAATAGAAAAAGAAGAACTAAACACAATTATTATATGCAATTAAACCTACTGTATCTACAATAAATGAAAGTAAAAATGACACGTTGCAATTAAACAAAAACGAGAGAAAACGTTCAACAATGCCCTTCAAAGCGCATTGATATGCAAATAAACAAAACAATTAAGTAAAAGCAATTTCATCAACGATTATAACAGATATAGCTGATAAATGAACGTCTATGATGAATAAATGAATGACTAATTGAAATATAATTACCCACATAAATACATACCGTTCTATCAACTGGTGGAGTATTTGGAAATATAACATCTTGAAGTTCATTCATTAAATCTATATTTAATCGTTCGGGCGGTGACTCAGGTTCCTCAGGCGAGCTCGGACTCAATGGAGAATATTGTTTCCTACTGATATTCAATATATCGAAATAATAAATAAAAAGAGAAACTAATAATATGTAAATAAAACGTAATCGATAAAATGTAATTCAATACCTCGTATCAGGAACATTACTGTTACGCAATCGAAGTTCTTTACGATAACTCGTTGTAGCTGTAAAACCACTGGGAGATTTTGAGCCTGATCCAAATATACTTGGCCTTCTGTCCATTGTGGGTGAACTCGGGGCCGATCGAGGCTGATGAAAGCGCATACTGTTCTCATTACCTCTCGAGCGTCCTGCAAAAAAAAAGAAAAACATAAACAAAAATGAACCATAACAATCATGAAATAAATTCTCCCTTCAAGAAGCATTGCAGTGATTCAAAAATAATTCATTATACCTTTCCACTTCAAGCCTTTATAGACAGTCTTCATATCTTTGCCTTTATCCTTCACTGATTTCACCGCGTATTTCATTGCGGGATTGGCTTTATCTTTGACACTGCGAAAAAATGCTGAACCCTCTTTTCTCATTGCATAAGTCCAATCACGATACTGTTGAATAAATTTACTGCCAGATTTGTCCGAATAATTGCATGCTTCCATTTCAAACTCGTCGGAAAATCCGAGGCCAGAATTGAGCATGTGCAGTCTTTCCTCTATAAACTATTCAGTCAAATCATGGATAAACGTACAAGTACATTAAATTGCACCATTTATCTATTGTATTGTACACTATAAATATATGATGGGAGCTTACTTGTTGAAATATTTGAAGCTCCAGCATCTTTCGTAAAAACGGTTGCATTGAATACGGCCGACTTTCAACAAATGCATTTTGATCAAATGTTATACGTTCACCTTGTTGCAACGTCAATGCTTCGCGATAACCAGCGGTAAGTTGAACTAACGCGCGTAAAAATGCACGAGACACACCATCACCAAGTAATGCCGGTCTATTGCGCAGTGCTTTTCTCAAGTTATTAACAACGTCCTGCGGCAATGATTCTAAATCTTGAAATGGTGATTCGATACTATTATTGTCCGCGTCAAGTATTACAACATCACCCAAATCACTTTTCTGTACACGCTGAAAAAAAAAAAGAAAAACAAAAAAATTAACGACAAATAAATTAGATTATTTTATATCGTAGTTTATATTTGAAGTAATTATCTCTTTCGGAGGTGAAAAAAATATTTTACTTGAAGTATTGGAGCGGGTACACCAATCAAAAACGGCATTGGTGCTAATAAATAATCCATTAGAGCTAGTGGTAAAACTGGTATGTATATATGTTGCCAAATCATTGGATATATTAATGCGTTGCATGCTTGAACACAAGCGCTTAACCTCGACAAACGTTTGGAGGTGAAAATTATTCGTCGCTCGTACAACATTGACGCAAATATTATCATCATATTGTGCGAGTCCACTGCACTGTAATATTCCGTTAAATTTCGCTGGAATATCAAATGAAACATAAATATATTTATACGTAAGATAGAATATAATTCGATTGAATGATTTATTCTTTATTTCTCACATTTTCCGGTATACTTGGAAGTTGAAATTGTCTTGGGCTTTGGCAGACATAAGTCTGTGGATAAATAACATTAATTTATTACAATTTTAATTTATCAATAGCAACTGTTCAATTGCATACTTATAATTATACATTTGTTTTTTTTAATAATTAAATACATACAGTATTTGGATCGGGTAATGGTATTGTTACTGAAGCACCTGGCATTGGAACATTGCTAGCATAAACATCGCCAAGGCATTTCCATAGGTCACCACTGCTGTTGCTTGTTGTCAACGTTGCAATATGATTTAAAAGCCTCCGAAAAATAAAAATAAAAAATACATTTAATTAATTTCTCTTTTCATTCATTCGTAATAAAATAGTATTTACATACTTGTAAAACATTTCGTGCCAAGGAAGAGAGCTCAAGATAACGAGAGCTGTTTCTGTTTTTGGATCATGTCTACAAAAGCCAAATGTCCATTTGGAATCAATGCTAGTGAGTACAAATGAAAAGTGTTGCACCATAGAACTGTAAATATTACAAGTTTACAATAGAATACAAGCTAGATACAAGAAGTTGAATGTGAACAATGAAAATATATATATTGAGTTATTACTTTTCAAATTCACATGGATAGACAAATTTTGGGACTGATTTAAGCAGCTCCTCATCCGCAAATGATTCAGGAAACCTCTGCAAAATCCACGCTGGTTTCTCTCCCATTGGAGCTGCCACTTCGCAAAAGCACTCAAATAAGTGCTTAACATTTTCTCTGTAATGAAAATTGGACTATTTATATTAATAATTTGCCATATCTGTCACGCAATTTAATACATACTTAAAAAAAAATGAAAAGATTAAATGAATTCGAGGCTATATTTATTTAAATGTTACAAATAAATGACAAGATGTTGTCAACAGTGCAGGACAGTGAAAAAAGTGAATGAATGCAATAATAATCTTTGAACATATGATTGTGAAATTTACCTCAATCTGGAGCCCATTATAATCGTTCAACTATTTGTTATTGCATCTCCCAATGTATTTAACATTGTAATCATATGACAAAAGATATCTTTCACTATATTTATATTATTATTTTTGTTTATTTGAATTAAAAAATGATTAAATACTTAGTAGTATTGAGTGATAATAAATATTTCAATCATTTTTCTGGTGTATTTGGACGTAATATAAATCCGATATTGCTACCAGTTCACACTACTGACTAATCGAGCTTCAATAGTTTGCGTTAAAAAAAAAAATGATACTTGGTATTTGTGTAGTATGTATCATATATATTAATTACGTGATACACGACACATCAATTTCTTCAATGCACTCCCTCTATCCTTCACTCTATGGCTGTGTCTACTGTCTGTGGTGAGCTCTCGCGAGAAATACTGACCTCTCGTGGACAATTTCGACAGTTAAACAGCTGCCAATATGGCAGTTAATTTGTTTTGATATACTTACAGCATATGTACATACATATAATTTTCAATAATACACCGGTAAACAACAAATAATTCAGCAATAATGAGTATCAATAGTGATATCAGTCAATTGTCAGGTATATAAAAGAAAAATGTAATAATAATTGCACAATATTATAAATTCAATTTATTTATTGTATTTTTCATTTATTTTTGGCAGGATTATCGGGAATATCTATGATATCATGCTCGAGCTCGAATAAATTACAGCAGCAACATCAACCACCATCGTCATATCAAGAATATTCATTGGATAAAACATTAAATGATTTGGAAAAATGTGAAGAGACAATTAGCCAATTAGCCATACTTCAATTCATATATGAATGTGTTGAAAATATTGCATTGGCTGACGAAAATCATATCACAATGACACCGGTATTATTAAATAAATTAAAACAAATATTGTTGTCACACAGTATTGAGAAATATTTTAAATTACCATCGAAAGATAATGAGAATGAGGGAAAATTGACGTTATTGGGTATTTTGGAAATTCCCAAACCAGAATTTAGCCGTGAGGAGAAAATAATTATTAAATCAGCAGTGGAATCACAATTATTACACAGAATAAACAGTTTTTTAACCAGGTATATCTAATTATATTCAATTGTTGTATTATCACAATGAATTTAGAAAGAATTCAACAAAAATTTTGCTATCCCTTTTAGATATGAAAAATCCGGTGGAAATTTAATTGAAACAATGGGAAATAATGAATCATCAGTGAGACATAAATTATCCAAATTGAATGAAACAATTGTACCACATTGGAAGGATAAAATAAATGAAATGTGTAATGAATATCATCGAGATATATTTATTTGTATGGATTTATTGAGCGAATGGCAAAAATTGAAACATGAGGATATCGAAGAAATAAATTTGAAGAAAGCACAATCAAAATTGCTCAAAGCTGAAATAGCCGAGATTCAAGCGCGATTAACAAAGATGACTTGTGCTATTAAAATGTTCAAAGAGACTCCATTTACAGTGAAGGCATTTAAAATTCTCGATGAAACATTAGACCAAAAATTGACTGATATTCGTGCAGAAATAAAGAGAAAACGAGGATTGTTGAAGCAATATGAGGATTTACGTGGCACTGAATACGACGATATTCTCCGAAGATATTTAGATTTATGCTCGACAATTGAAAAAGATGAACGTTTATTGAACAGTCTTTAACAAAAATAAACAAAAAAATAATAAATGTATATGGGTTATATTGTTAATATGGAAATGTGGAATTTTTTTTTCTCATCTGTGTAAAGCATATCTATTTATGGACATATTTTTTTTTTTACCAACTATGAGATCCTGTAATCATGAATTGTTAATTATTATTTTATATATCGTATTTGTTATTATTATCAATTCTTTTTTCAATCACTGTCATCGTTTTCATTTGAATTCGCTATAATTTTAGGGATACAATTTTTATCTACAATCAATCCATGTTCAAGTAAGAAACTCTCCACATCGGATGAATAAAAATCTGTGCCCAATGTGTCAGTGACACGGACAAAATTGCCAATTATTTGACCGTTTTTGTATATTAAAAGTGCGGGCACACCTTCCTGTTTGAAAACCTTGCTAAGTCCAGCTGACGATCCTATAAATAAAATTAATTTTATTAGTTTCATTGAATCTTAACATATTGTATCTGACAATTCGTACCGAGAATTTTACAGAACTTCACATGTGGATATTCTTGAGCTAATGTTATCAAAGAGCCATTCATTGCTTCACAACCCGCAGCATTTTTTTCATAAATATGTACAACAATCGTGACTAATTTGTCCTCGTCGTCAATGGCACTTAAAAATTCATCGCAATTTGATAAATGAATTAAATGACCAAATTGTAATTTATTTGCTTTCGCCAACATTTCTTTCATTCTTTGTCTTTGATACTCGAGTAAATAATCATCTTCCAATAATTCTAATAAATCCGGGTCACTTTCTTGCAATTTTTCTTTTTCATCGTCCAATGAACTTCGACATGTGAGACTGAGTTTTTTCATCAACTCCAAACGCTCTTTTTCTTCAGAAATACGTTTTTCCGATTCTAATTGCTTGAACCGTTGCCAATCCTATCATAAAAATGAATTATTCACAGCTTCTATATATACCATAAGTTATACAACAATCATAAATATAATCATTTATATTACTCTAATGACTCCTTTTGGTCCAGTATTGCTAGACGTGCCGTCCCACTGATCATAACTTGACGTGGATGTCGGTAATTCATTTGCACATGCACTCTTCTCATTCTCAACATCTGAATCCGCAGAATCATTAGCTTCATCATCACTCGAGCTGCTGCAATAATACTCTAATTTTTCGCCCAATATCTTGTCTTCCAATGTAGCCATAATAATTTTATGTCATGTATTATTCTATTCACTAAAGATTAATATGAATATACCTTACGCGCTAATATATTTAACCTAATTAAATGTGTAAAGTGAATTGAATTGGTTAACGTAGGCTCGTAAACAACTACTACTTCTGACGTTTGCTTGTGTACAAATGCAGTATGAAAAAAAAAACTATCGAGCACAATAAAGGTGAATTTTCATTAAATCGTAAGAAACGAAGCCGCCATTTTGTAGCTGGCGCGCGAAATTGAAATTAGAATTGAGTTGCGCATTGTAATGATATTTTATAGCACACTGTGAACTAGTATTCGAGGAAACAGATTATCACATCATCACACTCTTATATTATATTTCATATCGATAAATATAAATGAAGTAAATGGCAATAATAATATATGCGTGTCTCTTTATTCACAATCATGATAATAAAACAGATCGGCAGCGATCTTACTTGTACGTACATAAAATTGTTAGAACTACTGCTGTTGTTATTGTTGTTTGCTGCTGTTTATATTATTATACACCCCTCCTATCACATAACAGACATCACATATATATATATATATATATATATATATATATATATATAT